>PVHP010002660.1:0-67701 GCA_004024765.1 Zapus hudsonius
CCTTCCTTCCTGTAAACATCCTCAGAGACCCACCCAAGGTTACTAAAAAGGTCAAGTTGACAACAAAACTTAACCATCACAACCACAGTTATTCATTTAAAGCCTAAGAAGTGGTTTGCAATGGTTCACACTTGTTCCAGGGTACAGATTTTGTCTCCCCATGTCTCTATGCTCTGAATCTACATCTTTCTGTGTTTACACAGCAAATTCAGAGTGAAGAGTAATTACAGAGTGAATAAAGATATATACAAAGCATCACTTTAAAAAATTGACATTTTCATACATTTATTAAAATTTGATCATAAATATCCCACATTATTCTCCCTGACCTCCTCAGTCTCATTGTACTTCTTATCTCTTACAAGTACCTGGGGCACAGAGGAGATGCAAACCTGTAACTGTCATTAGCTGATTGGGGGGAGGGGACTCCCAAGCTCCTCACATATATTTAAGAGTACATTGGCCCCTCTGTTCTTGGGCAAGCATATCTTCCTCTCCAGACCTCAAGGAACCTCTCAGAAATTGGAACTGAAATGATGTAACAGTAGTTGGTCTGTGAAGAGTCCTGTGGAACTCTGGTGTCCTATCATGAAAAGGCCATAACACCCATGAAATTATACCAGATATGGTCATCTGCACAAAGCATCATTTCTTTCCCTTCATGTCATTCTGTGTCAACACATAGAGTTTTAAATTTGTCATTATAGTCTCTATTCAGGGTAAAATGTAACCCATGATATTTTGGTTTAGGTCACAATATTGTTTACTCATTAAATATTTCACTAAATTGGAATAATACCTTCAGTATTGAGATTTTCAGTGTCACATTTTATTTATAGCTTTGGTGGTTCTGAGGTTCAAACCCAGAAATTTGCCACTGTTAAAGCAAGCACTCTACCATTACCTACAAATTGTAGCTTTACAATTTTTTTGAAGTTATTAATTGTTTAAACCACTGAATTACCAAAGAGAAAGAATATTACTCATTTAGTGTACTCATGGAAGAATATAAGTTTTATATGAAAGAAGGGAACTTAAAAAAATCTTTGGTGAATAACCATGCAAGGAAAAGCCATGGGTCAGAAACATGAGGTTAATGGCTGATGCTACACCAGCCAGTCTAACCAGACAGGTTGCTCCAGGTTCAGTGAGAGGCTTTCTCGAAGGGAAATAAATTAGAAGAGGAGAATGAGAGAGATGAGAGCATCTGATGTCTTTTTCTGGTCACTGCACATGCGCGCATGCACACACACACAGAATGATTTCTTTATATCAAATACACTGTATATCATGATCCAGGACTGTACATGAATTGAAAATCTGAGGAAATATCCTTTATTTGTGGAATATCAGGAAATTAGAAAACACAATTTTCCCCTATGTCTTTCCAAGGAAAATTTATATATATATATATATATATATATATAATTTTTTGTACACAGAGTCTCCCAGAATGTCTCAGGCTGATCTTGAACTCAGTACTCAGACCACATTAGTTTCAACCTTATGGTCCTCCTCCCTTAGCCTTGTGGCTGCTTGATCTCTCACCATGCACAACACTTTATTCCTGGCCAGAACATCTCCACACTAAAGCTTTCAAATGACATTTTGTTGATGGACATCTTATCATGATGGTGCAGTGGGCCAGGAGAACGGAATGGGATTAAAGATCCTCCTACAGTTCTGCCTGCCACAAGCAGACAGCTATTTCACATTTAGAACTAAGTAGTCCCAAAATACTGAGAAAAACTGGAAAAATAAACACAGAAAATAATAAGTTGAAAAAGAGAATTATGGGAAAAACAAAGGACAAATGTGTGATGATTAGACCTGAATCTGGTTTACAAACAATGCATGGCTTCCAAAATTCTTGAGTTTCTCACAGGCATTTTACCATTTCTGTGGTTGCTGCTGGTCTTCCCTCCAGGGACACAAAGATGTTAAACAGAGTGGTTGTCTGGTCTGTGAGGAAGTACTACAAACAGCACTGCCCTGTCCTCATGTTTGTGGACATCTTGTTCTGTCAGAAAAAAATCAATAACAACAGCAACAAAAACAACAACAAAATAACCTACTGGAGAGAGCTTGACACATTACAGATTTTTATTTTCATGATGTCAAAAAATAAATCATATGGCAACACTATTTTAATAATCTGAAGTTGGGAGGAAGGAAGAAGAGTTTGGGCATAGATACTTGATTTTAAAGTCTGGTTGCTATGACAACTTAAATTATCTCTTTAGGTGGTGTCCTTTTCTTTCATGAATTTTTTAGAAGTTGAGTTGCCCTAACAACAGCACTTAAGATGAAGCAGGAGGTTTAATGAATTTGTTTTTGTTTACAAGGAGCCTTTCTCTCTCTTACTTTCCATGTTCTTTCAGACACAAAACAACTTGAAAAAACAGATTGAAGGTATTTAAAATGGTGTCTACAATCTCTGCAAATGTATGGTGAAAACACTTCCAGGAAAACTAATCTTTTTCTCGTTTAAAAAGTTGAAAGAGGGCTAGAGAAATGGTTCAGCTGTTCAGGCGCTCGCCTGCAAAGCCTAATGATCCATGTTCAATTCCCCAGTACCCACATAAAGCCAGACACACAAGGTGGCACATGCATCTGGAGTTCATTTGCAGAGGCTAGAGGCCTTAGTACATCCATTCTCTCTATCTCTGCTCACAAATAAATAAACAAAAATAAATAAATACATATATGCATAAATAAATACATAAACGATAATTTTGAGTTGAAAAATATATCATAGACTTATTGAACCTTATTCAGTGGAATAAAAACCAAGAAAATTAATGGATTGAAATTTATATGTTTCTACTGAAAAAAAAAATCAAGAATATGTTCCAGGTTTCTCAAAGAAGTATATATTTATGATTTACAACTTTAGTTATCTGATAAATTTTATTGTATTTCTAAGCTTATCTTCATATTAGAAGCTAAAAATGAAAAATAATTTGTTCATGAAATATTGTCCTGAAAGATGTTATAATTGACAAATACAAGTAGCTTCATAGATAAATAGCCACTATTACTTCTGTATATTTATATGCATGTATCTATCAGCACATCTCTGTTATTTATCATTATCTCTAATGTATGCACCATGCTCATTATTAATAACTCAAACTAGAGAAAAATAAAAACTCAACAGTCTGATGCACAAGTTGGTAAATCTGTCTAAGCAAATTATTTACTAGCATGTAAAATAAGGATTTCAAAAGTAATTTTTTTGGCTTCTTTGGAGTGTATCCATAACAATGTTATTTATTCACAGGAATCCTTTGAAAAGATTATAATTGCCAATCAGTTGAAGATTTACTACAATACATCCACTCCACCCCAAACTAACAAACTTTGTATGTATATTGCTATTTCAATACTTTTGTAAATGTAACTATCTTACATATATTCTTCAATGAAACAGTGGATATAAAAATGGCTAGAGTATATTAACTTTTATATTTAAAGAGCAAATAAAAGGCATTCCTTTAAAATTTAAATGCAAATAGATCATTATTTTAATACTGTAAGAATGTGGATTAGGTTTCTATTTAGCATTATGTTGTGGTCAGCTTTCTAGTTGCTGCATAGAAAGAACCCAAACAAAAGCGGCTTGGGGAGGAAAGGGTTTATTAGGCTTACGGACTTGAGGGGAGACTCCATCCTGGCAGGGAAAACGATGGCATGAGCAGAGGGCTGGACATCACCTCTGCCACAGCACTGCAAACAGCTGCAGGAAGGTATGCCAAATACTAGCAAGGGGAAGCTGGCTTATAACCCCTTAAGCCCACCCCAACAACACAGCTCTAGTGAGGTTCTAATTCCTGAATTGCTATCAGCTGAGGATCGATCTATCAGAACACATTCATTTGTTTGTGGGGGACACCTGGATCAAACCATGACACATTATATTTAGATTTATTATTTTTAGTGAGAAAGTTTTAACCTATAATAAAAGGGAAATTGTTTGATCTCAAAACATACCCAGGTGTTTTCATTGCTAAAATTATTGATTAACAAATTTATGCAAATCACAAATTTTATTTAATCAAGTAAAATTATTTGAAAAAATTCAAAGTACAATTTGCCTTCAAATACATTGCCAAATTATTGAGGCTTCTGTCATGAAAACATTTAGCAAAATTTCTAGGACAAATAATGCTAAACTAATATTTCATTTAGTTAAGATTTATTACAGTAATTTTTTTGAAAATAGTCACCAAAGTTAACCTAACAGAATAACCGGCAGGCTACACAAAGTATAGGAACTTACTACAAACTACCCACCAAGTAAGATTTGAAATAGATGTTGGTGTATTCAATCTGAATTCTTTTAAAATTATTATTTTTTTTACTTTTCATGTGGATGATTGTTCATGCCCTTCTTTCTTTTGATTTAGACAACTGAAATTGCAAAGTACTAAAATTATGGGAATCTGTAGGGTTGTGTGTTACCAAACAAATCACCCTCTCTTCCACATAGATTTTTTTTTCCAAGTGTGTTTATGATTGTCAGGGTCAAGCACGATGTCTGTTATTTCCATTTGACACCAGTCCCTGATAGTGCCAGATATTTACTGACTCTATTGATCTGGTCTGCCTAATATACTATTGACCATATCCATCCTTGAGTGAGTGATACAATTTGAATATCATAAAGTAGAACTTTATGATAAAACTGTAGCAAAGATTGCAGAAAGAGATGAGCACATTTGTATATGAGTAAGCCTTAATGTTTTAATAAATAAAATTTGCTTCCTGAATTGGTTCCTCAATTTTTCACATCTAGGATGTTCTTCTAAATTTTACTGCATCCAGTCTGGGATACCACCGACAATGATAGCTAGAAAAGAACTGCAAATGAACCAATGACGACATAGCTAGAGAATCAGAAAAGAATCAAAACAGTGGGATCACATCAATTAAGGATACCTATAATGGGAATGGGAGAAGAGGAGAGAGACAAATTAAACCCTGAAAAAGGAAAGATTGTGTGGTAGTTAATTAAGTCTTTTGTTCAAATCTAGAATTAAGATTACGCATAATAAAGATATTAATTAAAAAAAGGAAAAAATTTAAGGTTTTTCTTCTATTTCTGTGAATAATAAAATGGTATTAGAATCCTGAAAAAAATGTGAGCACTCTATTAATAAAAGATGGTGACAAACTTCAAGTATTTATCAAAGATATTCAAAGACATCATTACCGTCTTATTTCTCTTTCCATCTTTTATTGCACAATTTTCACAAATTGCTGTTAAATATTAGTTTTTCTATTAAACCAAAAGCAAATCAAGTGCTTACTCAATATTTGGCTTCAATATCAATTTAGTATTGTGTTATCTGGCATAAGAAAGTATCAATTTTATAATTGTTTGATTAATTGGAAAAGAGATAGTATAATAAACCAAAGTAAATTATAATAACTTCTTATTATAGAACTAAAAAATCACTAACTGAAATCAAAATGGCTCCTCTTTGAGTCCCAGTGTTTCTCTGTGATGCACTCTGTGGGAGATTAGGAGGTACATTTTCTAGACAGTCAGAGCCTGGCCTCTCTTACCTCACAGTCACAACTCTGCCACGCCTCTGCAGGTCCCTAGCCAGGCTTTTGCCCTACCACGATGAAGGTGGAGCTCTCCTAGGTCTAGACCAATCACCTTCTCTGGCTCAACTGGGTGAGAAAGATATACTTACCTGAGAGAGACAAAGGACTCTGTTTCCCTCATGGCCAGTCAGCATAGACTGTCAAACCTGCAGGCTTTTGGTAAGATTCTCCCTAGTCTCAGCTTCGTGGCTGGTACTAGGGGGGCCACTTTCCTTTCCCACATAGACTTTTTCTCATGATGGGAGCCTTCTTTTATTTTTCCTTCTTTTTCATGCTTGGCTGGTCAGCACAGATCTCCTGGTTCTATTGCCAGGTGGCTAGCACTTCCCCATGTGCTCTCTCTTCACTCTTGGCTGGAGATCTCTGTAGTTTCTCCTCTCCTCCTCTTACTCTAATAAAGTCTCTCTCTATGCCTTACCGTCTGGTGGTCTGTAATTTTAATTCTTTAAAGTTACGTGACAATCCGGGTTCACTAAATTGATTGTTGTATTGGCAAGGAACTCCATTTTTCCTGTGATATCTCCATTCAGGAATGGGGTTACAGTCATATGTAGCCAATATCTGCAAGAGACTGGACCCAGATGGTTGAGACTAATAAATTTACTGGTGTGTTTTCTGAGCCATATACAGGGTTAAGATGTGTGTTTGACTCTTCCAAGGGACAAAAATATTTCATGCAACAAGGGTAAATCAGCATTGTTGACAATTTCCTAGGAAAAGTCACCAAATACTATTGACACCCAACAAAGATGGGCACAACCAAATATGAGTTGAGGCAGAGTACAGACTTGGCCCTGCCATAGTGATAATACACACAACCCAGGGTGGAATATCCATGGGAATAATCAGGACATGGATATCTTTCCCCACGTGATATAGGATAGTATAACTCCTTGCTGTAGTGATGTCTAATATGAAATACAACCAAGGTTGGGCTGTCTGAGGGTTGAGGGTCCTTGGATGTCTATTTTCTACATGCTATGTAATGGCTTGCCCCATTGATGAAAGAAATGTGCCTTGTGAAAACAGGGTACACCCTATATAGTTTATAAATTAGGAAATGAATTTTAATCTTTCATAGTAACATATAAAAGATGGAGTTGTAAACAGGCTGTGGCATATGCTGTGTACTTTTTCTATAAGAAATACTACATATATTGGAGGCTGAGCTCTCTGTCTAAAATAATGTGTCCATTTAAGGGCATAATTGATGAAATAGAAGGGGGAATGGCATGCTGATCTTCTCATTAGCCTCTAATTTCATGAACATATGCATATGAAAATTTAAATGCACATATGCACATACACACATGAACACATGAAAAAAAGGAAAGGAAGAGATAGAGTTATTGCATTGGAGGTTCTTGAAGGTGACAGGATACAAGGAAATGATAGTACAAATTAAATGAGGGCTAAATAACATTCCTGAAATCTAAAAAAAATGTGGGACCCAGGGGAAGAATCACATAGGTAATGAGAACAGAATAAATGTGATAAAAGTACCACTTAGGCCTGACATTTAATACAGAGGAAGGGAAAATCCATGATTCAACATGAAGTTGAGTATTTTCCTAATGACCCAGTAGAGGTAACTAGAATCACTGAGAAATTCCCTGCATGTATATTGCTTAAACTTAGAAAGACATTTAAACAATAACAAATGTATCCACTTTATATTATGAGGATATGGGACATCAATATGAATGCTATGGAAGTGGAGAAACTCAGCTATAGATTAACCTAACCTGACGTTTGATGCAAGTCATTTCTTTGTCTGGTATCATTGCATTAACTGGGGTAAATATTTGGTCACTTCTCCCAAGGTAAAGTCACACAACTTTATAGGACTATGTACATAGGCCTTTTAGAGTTATTGTGCTATTTCATCAAAGATGCTTCACTGTGGTGAGATTTTTGTAGCTCTACCAATTGAGGACCATCTGGGACCAGTCTCTTGCAGATATTGAGCGATTACTTTAAAATAATTTAAAACTATCTAATCCTTTCCTGTTTTATTCTCAGCATTTTCTCATCAATAAAATGAGAAATTTACTGTGTACTAAGATCTATAGTGTCTTTGCTGATTTATATTCAAGGGCCTGAACCCCTCAGAGAAATAAAGATTTAACTGTAGGACAGAATTACACAACAAATAGCACATTTATTTATTATGTTATTTATAACACTACAACTTAAGTCAATAAGCATTTACTTCATTTAAGGTATTGAAAATAAAGAATCTTTTTTGCATATTTGTGCAAAAAATATGGGTAGAGTATGGGTGTGGTGTCTGTGTGTGCTGTGTGTTGTAGGCACTTGTGTGTACAGATGTGTGCATCCCATGTTCTTGCATGTTAAAGCTAGTGGATAAGGGGTGTTACTCTCTTATTCCTCATCTGTTTATTTCCTTGAGAAAGGTTCTCCTTTTAGACCTTAAAGAGTGTCACTGATTTTCCAGTCTCCCTCACCCCAGACTGGAGTTGCAGGAAGGTGTGACTAAGCTCAGCTTTGAACATGTATTCTGGAGAGTTAAACTCACTAGTCAGAGAGGACTTCATGCTTAACTGATAAACTCTCTTAACAGGTGAGGCATCTCCCATACCCCCAAAAGTGCATTTTAAATATTATGTTCTGAAGTAATTTCATCTGCTTTCCTCTGAATGACATTTGCTAGTTCTTATATACTGTCAGTTTGAACTTTCATTTGTTGACTTGTTCGCAATAACCTCAGTATCTTTTAAAAAATATTTATTTGAGAGAAATAGAGAGAAAGAGGCAGCAGAAAGAGAAACTGGGCATGCCAAAGCCTACAGCCACTGCAAACGAAATCCAGACACATGTGCCACCTTTTGCATCTGGCATTATGTGGGTACTGGGGAATCGAACTCTGATCCTTCTGCTTTGCAGGCATCTCTCCAACCCAACCTCAGTGTCGTGGATTCTCAAATACTATGTCAGAAACATTTCTGGCATGTCTATAGTTGTTTTATGCCAATGAAGAGTCAAAGATAAACCTTATATCCCTAAACCTGGAATAGGAAGGGACTTTTACTAAGCAAATTTTAATTTTTTTTACAGAGAAAAATGTTCCCTTTAAATATCAGTCCTTGAATGAAAAAATACATAAGAACTACACACCAATGGCTTTCTATTTAAATTCTTCTGTATCAAAGACTGCATCATTTGCTCTCTCTCTCTCTGATTGAAAATGAAAAAATAAAATATTTAATAAAGACTGCATCATTTGGTTTCAATTTGAGAAAAATAAAAATCATAATTTCTCACAGATAAGGTAAATATGACATAATCAGAAACAAATTAATATTAAGACAACTTTGGAATTATTTTAAACCAGTTGCCAACCATCCAAACAAATTAAATGGGGGAAGTTTCACTTACTATTTTTAGTTAGGAGTAATATTCTCTCTATCTTACTTGGCAATGTGATTAGGGTAATATAATAGGATTACATATATGCATTATAGACCCTCTAATCATTTGATCAGTATGAATAGTATATGAATAGTAAACCATGTAGGTACAGATTGGAGGTATATTTTTGGTATTTGGTTTTGAAGTCTAAATATCTAAGTCATTTTTTGTTTGTTTGTTTTTCAAGGTAGGGTCTTACTCTAGCTCAGGCTGACATGGAATTCTCTATGTAATCTCAGACTGCCCTCAAACTTGCAGTTCTCCTACCTCTGCCTGTCAAGTGCTGGGATTAAAGGTGTGTGCTACCACAGCTGGTTTAAATAATTTTTCTAAATAACAATGCAATTATTTTAAACTATGGCACCTGACCATGAGAAAATAATGTTTATGGATTGACTGACAGACCGAACATCTGCCAAACTGACCAAATGTTTTCTCCTTCACATTGCCTATCTTCAATAGCTCCTTTGCTTGTGGAAAAGGTGAGGGTTGCAAATGTGCTATTTTGCGCCATACCCTGCAGATTCTTCTGCTCTATCATAGAAATTATTACAGACCATCCTATAAATATCCACTTTCATATAAATTCAAATAAGTCCCCTGTTTTACATAAAATACTTTCTTTAATTGGTGCTTTATTCCATTAGCTTTGAAATCATCAATAATATAACCATGTCTTAACATGTATGGAATTTTACAGACCTATTAGGGTGTTTTTTTCTCAAACATACTTGACTATCTGATGGTCATTATCACATTTACTATTCAAATGGATTTATTGACATTTAGCTCCCATTATTCTACAACAAATCCTCTGGAGAAACCTGAAGGAGGAATTTTAGAGAGTAAAAGAAAGAATATGCGCACATGTATCAAGAAGAGTTGAATGCTGTTGAACAATCCCTATCAAGGGCTGAGACAACAGTGTGCTTTTACTTAGATTTTCTTTATTGTTATTATATTTGTGTTATATAAAACACAAAGTAAACTATACAGAGATGTACACAAATCAAAACCTGTTAAAACAAAGACCATGGTATAAATCAATGTATAGACTGCATGAGGTACAGAAAATCTGAAACGGAGTAGTGTGCATCCAACCCACTTTGCCTGAGTTCTTATTATATTATATGTATGCCAAATAATTGACACAGATATAGAGGTTTATTATCAAATACCACATGCTTTATTCAAGTTTATCCAAGTGGGGGGAAGGTGAGGGAGTTAAGTAGTAAAGAAAGGGAAACCCTTGCCTCATGGCATGATAAACTCACCACCAAAAAAGGGCAGGCAACCCCTTTCCACGTGGTGTGATAAACTCATAAAAAAATCACCAAAAAGGGGGTAAACTAGATTAAAAACATCTAAGAAAAATCAAACAGGAAGACCTATAATCCAATTATAGAGTAATTTTCCCTTCCCTCTGTGGCGGGAATACTCAAATGTTTATGAACTCTTGGCAATTAATACATGTGATGGTTAAGTCTGTGTACCAACCTGATTGAACTCAAGTATGCACTGATACAATGGATGAAACCTCTTTCTGGGTATGCCTGTCAGTATGTTTCCAGGTGTTTCTATTCTTGAAACAGTTGAAGATTTTATTCTGAATATCCAAAACAAAGATTTTTTCCCCATCAATGTCAGTGTCATCCAACCTGCTGACCACTGACTATAGAGAAGCCATGGGCAGAGACTCAGTTTTATCTCTCTCCTAATGTGGGACTTAAGGATTTTCTGTCCTTGCACATGGGAACTGTTGGGTGCCACACCTTCAGACTCAGACAGGATTTAAAATATTGTCTTCCATGTCCCTGAGGTCTTTGGGCTAGAACTGAACTATATACCATCAGCTTTCCTGAGCTTTCATTGCAGATAGCTAACGGTGGGATTTATCAACCTTCTGAATCTTGCCACTCAATTCCAAATAATAAATCTATTCCAGTATATCTACATATAACATTAGTTCAGTTTTTCTGGGGAACAATGGCTAGCAATTGATAATTGCATATTGTTATGAATTATATCTTTTGCATAGGAGTAATGGTAACAGTTATATTGAACATAGGAATAATAACAATTAGTGTTGTTCGAATTTTAATCTATAGTAAGAAGATAGATGTGAATCAAGATTTTCAGTAATTATACTTTTCCTTAATAATTAGCTTAAGTGCAACATTAAAATAATCTAAATCCATGGCACCATGGCCCAATTCCCTAAACATTAGATTTTTAACCATATAAAACCTATGGTCTCGGCTTCAGAATTTGATCTTATTTCTTTCATGTTGTTCTAGGTCCACTCCTTTGATTCCCAAAATTTACAACTTTATGGAGCCTACACATCTTCATTAGATTTCTCATACCACTTGATTTCTATGATTAATTGTTATTATTTTTCATTATTTGTTGCTTTTCTAGAACAATCCCTTTAGTATCATCTTCCTTCCTGTAATATATATATATATATATATATATATATATATATATATATATATATATATACACACACATATATATAACAGGAAAGAAAGAATTACATATAATTATATATATACGAATTATATATATTTATATAATTATATATAATTCACTCCTAGTTTAAATTAAAATTACATGTGATTATTCCTGAAGGGAATCGTCTGAAAATGGACACATCAAATAAATGACAGATTAAATGACAGCTTGACTGATTATATTGAACAGAAGTGAGCTTAACTGCAACTGAAACCCAACTCTGCCCAGAAGGTGTACTGTGTTTGATCTACTCCCTTTCTTACTCACCTCATACAACTCTCTGTCCTTCCCATTGTCCTCTTCATACAGATAGTTTTGCATAACATATAATGATAGTAAAGATAATTTCCAGAATTGGAATTTCTTTATCCCTTATCACCAAATACAAAGTCTATTTTTCATTGATATCTACCTATTTCCTTTTTCCTCATTTCCCAGTATTCCTCTTCTCTTAAAGTATGACTGACTTGGTTTAAGCCTTAAAGTTTTGAAGTACTCAAAGTTAGGTCCAAGGATAAGGGAGAACATCACTTGAGTGATAATTCAATTTGGGTTGAAATTGATTCCCATCAGTCTCACATCCATGTCATGAATTCACTGTCAGGTTCTACAAGTTGCCATGGGAACGTTTCAGTATTAGGCCACTGCCATACAAGTTGTCAGAATTCCAGAATAAATAACAATTAAAATTGAATTGAAAAGAAGAAAACAAATTGTGGCTTTATATAAAATTGATTTATACTTTTAAACTTAATGATTTCAGATAATTTTAAATGAATTTTTATTTGATAGGAAGCTGAGCATTGTTTTTCTGGAAGCTTCCAAGGTATTCCTGCATATTGGTTGTTAACCTGATGTTATTAATTTAACTGATACTGGAATTATTTTGCTTGACATTTGAACTTTTGCCATTAGGTCCTCATTAGGACACTGAAAGTACCTATTTAGTTTGAGTATATCTATGGTGTCATTTTGGAATTAGAGTCATGAGATTTTCATTTTATTTTTACAGGTGGATCACAGGGAGGGTTTAAGTGGTTGCATTATTTTTTTAAAACTCAAATGTAAAATTTTCTTTTTTTGGTTAGAGAAAGTGATTGTCAAAAGGGCATTGCTTAAGTGACATACTTTATTCTTTTTTTCTAATTTATTGCTCTTCATATGAAGACATGTTGCTAGCAGACCTTTCTAGTAATTTAAGGCATGAGCATGAATGAAAATGTGCAACCATTATCTACATATCTCCAGGTATGTCTCTGCACTCTGATTCTACTGGCTTCCCTATGGTTTTTCTTATTAAACAAGCTTCTAGAATGGATCAGAAAGAAATCGAAAGACAACGTAGATATGTATGAAAGGAGCAAGGATAATTCCTACACAAGAGTATTTTTATTCTACAGCATGAGTGCCAATGACCTGGAAATAATATTTAAGAAAAACATAACATTTAAAATGGTTCCAGGGAAAAGCCTAATTCAGATAGGATTAACCAATGAGACTATCCTGTTATGTTAATAATACACTAAAGACAATCTTGTTAAAGAAAATAGTTGACAGTATCACTTGTAATGGGGACAAGAAGGAAACATAAAACTATTCATTGCATTTGTAATTTTGAGAGCATAGATGCATGGACATATCCTGATGTCTCAGAGACCACAAACAATCCAGTATTTCTACATAGAGTTATGTCATCAAGTAAAGGTGCTGCATTGGCCATGAATCTGTGAGCAAAGATAAAATATACTTTAATGAGAAAGATATGGCCAATCAAATAAAATAAATAATATTTTCTTAATATCATTTTGCAAAGAACATGCTCAGAAATGTAGACTTCACATATGTACATAAGAAGTGCTTTGAAAGAATGGATAAAATAATAGCCAGCCACACTTGAGTGATCAGCCACAATCCAGTGCCTTTAATAAAGAAACCTCTAATTTTAAGTTTGTGACAATTGGTGAAGATGTTGTGGACCAACGGGCATTCAAGCTGTGCTGGATGACAGGATTTAGTGCAAGCAAGGGAATTGCTATAATAAAGCCTCATCATTTGGCATACAGGAAACGTAAACATGAAGAAGGTTCATCAGAAATTCCACCCTTCCTATGCACGCACAGTAGACAGCAATAGGCTGATCGAGGAATAAAATTGTTGCTATGATGGATCAAAATGAGAAGCCTAAAGAATAACAAAAACAGCAACAAAAGTAGCATCAGAGAATACAATGGGATGGGATTCATAATGATAAACAATGAAAATAACCCATACATGCTCTGCATGTATTCAATAGATAACAAGGTAGCAACAAGAGAGAAACTTTGGTGGATGTTATCAAAATCACATAATTTTTATTGATGTTGCATGTAGCGTTTCAGGTAACAGATCTTATATATTTATGCTATCTTATAGCTTGTAAATTTGTCTACAGTCATTTCCACAAGGATCCTGTGGACTTTGGAATAGTGAAGTGTTTGACAAGAAACACTGGCTGAGCCAAATAGGAACTGAAATTTTTAAGGAGAGATCACCAAGAAAGATACACTAAAGCTGACACACATGGAAGCAATCGCCCACATTATTCCATGCCTAGACTGTGTGGAGTGGCCACAGAGACAAGCTTTGACACATTGGACAGTCTGGGTATTATGGTCTGTTGTTTCTCCTCAAGAGTAGAAGTAATAAGCATGGGTTTTGATTTTCTGAAAGAGAAACTTCAAGTACAAAAGAAGAGAGTTTTAGTGGAAAATAAATCATTTCAAGAGAGCATGATTCAGCTGATGAATGTCCTTCAGATAAAATCAACTTTAGCTATTTTTCTCACAGGATCCATTGTGTCCTTCCTCTCTCTCTCTCTTTCTCTCTCTCTCTCCCCCTCTCGTTCTCCGTCTCTTTCTTTCCCACCCTCTTTTTACCTTGGTTATAATTTCAAAATATGGGAGTTTGGGCTTTACTATTTCTCTAATTTCCATGATGTTGTTCATGGTATGATTAAATATTCACCATCCATTGACAAGAAATTTAAGGAAACCTGTTTCAGAAACTTGCTGTCCTCCCCTGCTCCACTGGGTTAACTTCTACATCTTAACAAGATCCCCAGGTTATCTAGATACACCTGAGCATGCATGAGCACTGGTCTATAGCAAAACACTTTTCCTAATTTCTTTACTAAATGTTGTGAAATCCAGGCAAAGGTATCATTCTAGGTTGAATGCAATGTGAATTCACTTCAAGTTTAGTTTTTGTATGTTATTTGTCGTTCCACCATACAAAAGCATAACAAAACCCAGATGGTGTCAAAGTGCTGTAGTTTATGAAAGCTTTCCATCCAGCATATTGAGGAGAACCTGGGGATTCCAAAGCACATCGAAAACAGCTCAAGAGCAGGAGAAGGAGACCATATTCAACATTGTTATTGTAGTCAGTAGAAGAGACAGGTGGGAGTACCCCTTGGAAGTGACAAGGCTTGTTTGGATTGAACCAGGCAAGCTTTACCCACAGTCATTTTTTTATTGTCCATAATGAGTTACATTGTTTAGTGGGCCAACAATGAGTTGTTATCCCCAATTCCTCATTGCCCCCCTCCCCATCCCCAGTCAGCTGGATATCTACTTGGGTCAGGAGAACCCAGCTGAATACTAGGCTACCCACAGTCTTTAAAATAGCCTGCAGAAAGCTTTTCCAAGGACATGACTTCAGATATGTCTGTCCACTCTCCACTCCTTGCTGAATAAAAGAATCTTTGTCTGAGTGTGCCTGAGTCTGGCTTCAATATCCTTATACAACAGATGGATGTACAAATAAAATGTGGAATATATACACAATGAAGTTTTGCTGAGCCATGAAGAATAACATGCTGTTTGCAGAGAAATGGAACGAATTGAAGATTACCATGTGCAGGGAAATAATCCAGCCTCCCAAAGACAAGTGTATCATGTTTTCTCTTTGGTATTGAAGCTAAATTAGGTGCAGTGACATGAAAATAAATTGGGAGCAGGTAGTGATGAGGAAAGGGGAATATAAGATGCAAAAGAAGCTAAGCAGACTGAGCAGACTTAGTTAGTAAGAGTTCTTGCTATGCACTCAGGATGACCTGAGTTCAGTGCAGCTGAGGCTGGGTTGGCAAAATTTGAGGCCTGAGATTTCTTCACTGGTCTACGATGCTGGGCATGAAGTGGTAGGGTTTGATGTTTGCTCTACTATTCTCTCTCGTTTTGGCCCACATCTTACCTTGGTTTGCCTTTTTCTTGCCATGGAAATATTTACTCCATGCTATTATGTGTCAAAATATATACGTTTTGAAAGATTTCGCGGGGCTCACAATTAAGAGATGGTCTTGAGTCTCTGATGAGATTTTAGACTGAACTTTTGAACAGTGTTGGGATTGGGGAAGACTATGGACAATTACTTTAAAGTTAGACTGAATGCATTTGAAATCATGAGGTATTTGTGACTATGGATTTTGGCATGGAATGTGGTAGTATGAATGTGAAATGTCTCCCATAGCCATCTATGTTTGTGATTGAGCTTCCTACACAATCCCCAGCTCCTGTCAATTCATGAAGTGGAACTTTTCCATAGGAGGTTTGTCATTCGTGATGGAACTTGAGGTACTGCAGACCATGTCCCCACCTGTCAGAGCTCAGCTCACTCTCACTACTCTTTTCCAGTTGATATGACAAGATGTGATACTCAGACATTGATCTGTCATGTTTTTCTGCCATAATTAAACTTCTCCATGGGAGGGTAAGCTGATAAACACCCTTTCCTTCCATCAGCTGCTTTTGTTCAGCTGTTTTGTGCCAGCAATAAGAAGGTAACTGCAACAATCAAAAGCCTATATTTCATGGAATTACGGAGGAAGAATGGGAGAGGAGTGCATCCAATATCTTCTTCAGGTCTCTGCATTTGTGCAGATGAGGCACACTCACTTGCCTAGGCATGTACATATACAACATGTACACACACAAATAAAAATAAATGAAAAGATGGGAGAGCAGCAAAACAGGTAAATACGATCAAATTTTATGCTCCACATATGTGGAATGTCAGAATGAAAACTTTAATTTGCATAATTAAAACACATCGATAGATAGTGTCATTGTCTTTTTAACAATACAGAGCTAAAATTTCTGAAAATATTTTATTTTTATAATATTTTTATGAATTTAGTGGAGCAAAGAATATTGTCTCAATTGACCAATAATAATCTCACTCTCCACCGGAGCGTCTGTGTTTTTCAGAAAGGAACAAGAACCGGGGACAACCAAACTCCAACAAAGGGACCTGGTTTGACAGGGGACACACAAGCAGGAGATGACCCATTTAGAGCCCTAATGCAACCTCAAAGGAAGTGGGATGACAAGCAAAAGAGCTATTCACACAAAAAGGCAGAGATCCCATGGAAGGATATTAGAGAGAGGTACTGAGGGTGCCCAAAATAGTCCAAAACACAAATTTAGAGACTCCTAAAAACCTAATAACTATGCAAAATTTAAACTCACCCACTATGACTCAGGGAAATTTGTGGAAGAGGGGGCAGAAAAATGTAAGAGTCATGGAGGGGGAGAATAACTAATGCATTAAAAAGAATATCATCCTGGTTTCAATGACTTTATCTACTATTCTATAATACTGAGCATATTGTTGTGTTAATATATATAATTTTAAGCAAATAAACATTGAAAAAAAAGAATACACACTGTTTCCTTGTTTTTGACTTAAAAAAACTCTATATATCTGTTAGATGCAGGGTGTCTTTTCCAAGTTACAATGAAACATATTTTAGCACAATTTTGATCTATATAATAAGCGTCACTATCATTTCATCTTTAAATAACAACTTTTTCTTTTCTGACCATCTGGACAGTGAGGCAGTAAATTTATATCAGGATTTTTAAAGTTAGCAACCAAGTTCTAGGAATCCCTTTTTATATTCAGCAGAATAAAAGAGGTTATACTTTGGCAAAAGCAACTTTGAAATATCAGAGCTTAAAAATAAAGATTTTCTTCATACTTACATCACATTATTTTATCTCAGGTCAGCACGAATGTTTATTAAACATTATCATCACTAACAGACTTAGACTGCCATACATCTTTTTCCTGCACCACCTGTTGCAAGGTAGGGCTGTGAAAAAATGGAAAATCTGACACTAGATATAAAGGCTTCTGCTGAAAAAATAAGAAATGCCCTATTTCACTGGTAATCATATGGCATGCCAATCACAAGGAGAAACTTATTAAGGGTGAACTTTTCCTATTTGCCAACATAAGCATGATATGGAGATTTTAAAGTGCTCTCATTTTATTGTTATTTTTCTTTTTTATTTATTCGTTTTAACATTTTATTGACAACTTCCATACATATAGACAATATTAGATGGTCATAATCCCCTCCTATTCCCCCTTCCCAAATGCCCCTTTTACTGAATCACTTCTTTCCCCATCCAATCTCAAAGCAGCAGAAGGTCCCTCCTAGGGTTTATGACCTCCCCAGCTATAGGGTTTTCAGTATGAATTAATATTTTTAAAGCAGGAGCAATCAAATATGTATATTTTATGAGGAGACCTGTCCAAAATAATAATTAATTGTTAACATGAAAAACTGGCAACAATCTGTTGAATCATTTTCCTGAGAATAAAAATAGCCTTTCTGTATAGGAGAATTATAAAGAAATTGGACATTTTTATGTCCTTTTATATAAAGGAAATAATTTATTAGCGATATAGATTAAGATAAATTCATTGGTGAAATAAATCTCATTTGGGAACTATGATTTCTTGGGGTAAATGAAAATAATCCCAAAGATATCAATACATAGGCAATTTTCAAAATGCTCCTGAGTTCTATGTTAATCCAAGTAATACACTATTGGAGAAAACTTTACCTGAAAGAGTTCTATCTCCTACTATGAAGAGGTAATATTGACTCGATTTCATAGCTTAAGCTGTTTTCTATTCAGCAGGCAATCAGGCTACAAAGTGTTTCTTACCTCCTTGCTAGGCTCCATAAGAGAAATGGAGCATCAGTATTCTCACATTGTCAATGTAAAGAATGGTAGAAAGAAAGGAACATGACAATCAAAAGAGAATTTGCCTTGTGAACTAAGGAAATCATGAAAGATCCTGCTCCTCCACCAGGAGAAGAGGAAGAAGAGAGAAAGGCTAATCTGCATGAATCCACTTAGAGAGCAGGAACAGTAGCTTAGTGACTTTGTTATTAAATAGGCGCTAGATAGATTTCATGTTTCTAACACACTCATCTGGGTTTTTATCTTAGTAAGGAGCATGACAGATTAAGATCGTTTTAAAGTGTAAGATAGCAAGTTTTAAACAGTTCCTGTGGAAAGCAAAATTAGAACACAGTTCCTGAGGCATTTATCATTAGCCTTCATAATGTTACTTCTTTGATGACCACCCAAACATCAGTATGAGCAAAGTATAAGGGACTTCTACTTTCAGTAATCCTTAAACATTTTTAAAAGAAAGGGAGATCAATCACCACAGCAAGTCTGATAACCCATGAAAGGTCAATAGAGACAGACACCAATGATATCCAACACCCCTCAGGGCAAAGATCCAGAGATACTTAAGATCTCAACAAGAAAGCTGACTCAAAACTCACCCACCATGACTCAGGGAACTGAGTGGAAGAGGGGGTGGATAGAATGCAAGAGCCATGGTGGGGGAGAATATCCAGAGACATTGCCCCCTCAGCAACAACACACAAAGGGGAAGGAAAAAAAAACAACATAAAATTGGTTACCTCTGGTTCAGTTCATAATCCCTTATCCAATGGACAGATCCAATACGGGCACTGAGGAAGGACCCCAATGGGTGGGGGACAGAGAAGAGAGAAACAGGGACACATTCACAAGATTTGCTCATACAAAGTATAAACTTATTCATAATAAAGATATTTAAAAAATGTATTTATGTTAAACATGCTGGACTACTGATCCAGAACACAAACACTGATCACAAGGGTAATTGCATAACGCCCACTTGTTGTCTTCATATTACGATTAGTTCTTCTTTTTTCTTAAATTTTTAATTTATTATTTATTTGTGTGTGTGTGAGAGAGAGAGAGAAAGAGAGAGAGAGAGAGAGATGGTTGCTCCAATACCTCCTGCCATTGCAAATGAACTACAATGCATGCACAACTTTGTGCATCTGGCTTTATGTGGGAACTAGAAAAGTAAGCCCCAGGCCAGAGTCTTTCTAAGAAAGCATCTTTAACTGATGAACCATCTCTTAAACCGATGATCAGCCCTTGTTATACACATATACTTGCTCTCAGTTGAGAGTCCAACCAGGTCATCAACATGCTTGGCATTAGGCCTCACATTAGCACAGCAATAAATTATATATATATATATATATATATATATATATATTATAATATTGAATTATATAAATAAATATGTTGAATTTTTTAATGCCTAAGTGCGAAAAGTATTGTTGATGGTGCATGAATTGGAAATAGGATGGGATTTGAAGATTTGAAGATTGGACAGTGCTAGCCTTTTGGTCATGTAAACTTTCAACGGGAACCAAATGGGTATTTTAGTCTGTCCTCCTCTGACATAGGAAGTTCTGTGATTGTAGCAATGATATTCAATGGACACAATGCAAGAATTGGGAAAATATTTTTTTTATCTGAGAATGAAATGATGCATGGTTTTCAAACACTACTTCAACTATATTGAATCAAAGGTGGCTACATGAGTCAGTATTCTCCAACAAAGTCCAATGGGAATCATTACAATCTCTGTTGTGGTAGAGAGAGAGAGAGGAAGGAAGGGAGGGAACAATGAAGAGAGAGAGAGAATTAAGAGAATTTAAGGAATTAATTTGCCCAGTAATGAAAGTTGGTAATTCTAAAAGTCCAACTCTAAACCTGCAATACTGTAAGTAACCAGGATAAAGACAGAGTGGTGGAGATATTGAAGTCAGCGGAGCATGCTAGGGGATTTGACTTGGCCGTGTGAGGCTCGGCTTTCTGTTCTATTCAGGTCATCCACTGATTGGAAGCAACGTGCCATGTTATGATGCTGGACAATCTGCTGGCATAAATATTAATGCCATTCAAAAATATCCTCTACAGAACTACATAAACTAACTTTTGGTTGTGCTTGGCATGAAAAAATTACTTTCAGAATAAAAGTTATTGACAAATTTTAGATTTTAAATTAAATATATGGACAAAAACCTAAAGGAGCAAATTAAACTGGTTGTTAAAAACATGGGAGATATATCCATTGTTTTATAAATATTTATTGTCACCTATATGCTAAAGACACTTCTAGATATTTTGAGTATATCAGAAGTAAAAAATAAGGAACAGAAAGAGAAAAAATATCATTCTGTCATAATCTATAATTGAAAATACAGAGATTTGGGGGTTTATGTAAGATACAAATTTACAATGCATAATACTGATTTAACAGTATTTCTGTTTTAACAGTATTCTTCCAATAGTGAAACTTCTTTTCAGAAAGAGTTTGAGCTGGTTGCTGAAAGACTAATGAGTAAATCACAGAGAAGAATACACAAGTCAACCCCCACTAGGCTCTTCACTTTCCATCCTAAGATGTGTAATATATCTCTTTTGTAGAAATTTCTTTAAAATATAGACATACAATTTTATCCACCCATCCTTTCCCCCATCCCTGGGTCCAAAGAATACACCGGAGATTGAAAAGTGCATATTTTGTTTGAAAGATTCTCAGAAGAACTGTTAAATCTAAAAAAGAAAATAATTGATAGGTTATTCCAAATAAATCAATATCTATTTCCTGAATGCTGATAGTCAATTTCAAAGAAATCAAGATGTAGTTTCTGAATGACAGTCAGTTGTCATCATTAAGAAAGGCAGTCTATGAAATAGAGGGTAGGTTACTTAGCTTCTTTTTCTTTCTTTTTGGCATAAATTGGAAAAAAATAATTAGAACCATTTTTTTCTTAATACTAGAATTGATAGAATAAGATTTGTACAGGACATACAAGAAGTTCTTTCTGCAGTATCTTTTGTTATTTTTCCCTGAGCCACAGATGTTAGTTGTGTTCACATCAAAATAACAATGTTAGTCATCAGCTTCTTGGAAAAGCATTTTTAAAAAGATTTTGAACAGATGAGATGGGAGATGTTTGCTTCAGAGGAAATGAAAAGCGGCATGCTTTCAGTACAATACCAACAGCAGAAATTCTTTGGCAATAGCCTCTATAAGATATTTTAAGTGTCTGTCAGAAAGTTGACACAGAGAAACTCAAAATTATAAACTAACCAATAAGGAATTGGATATCTAATGGTCAACAATGGGACTGGAAAATGGCAAACCTGTTAGGGATTGAGACTCCAACAGGGAGGAAAACATTCAATAAGATATCAATTATACTTTATGTTTTCTGTTAAAATATATCCAACACATATATCAAAATCAATATATATTATAACATGTAATGTCCTGTAAGTTCACCCAATGAGAAAACTGTAACTGTGGCTGTGAAACACAAAGATCAGTATCAGCTCACATAAGTCCTCCTGATATTTCTCAGGAATATCCTGATTTCAAACTAATATAAACATACTAAAATCAAACAGTAGTACTACTGTGTATGTGTGTGTTTCTCAACACTGTGCTCATTAATAAGACTTCATTTTTATGGTTGTAATAGAGTCAGATTTTTCTAGCAATATAAAATTCATTTTTATGACCATAGCTGTACATTTTGGTTATTCTCAACATTTAGCTATTAGAAAAAAGGCTTCTATGATCACTGTTTTATGTGCTTTATGATTACAGTGTGAGAATTTCTAAGTCATAGAGAATGTTTATAATCAGGTTTTAGTAAATACTATCTTTTGCATGTTACATGTTCACATATCTTTCCATTCAGATTTTAATTTCCTGGAAATTTTTGTTTGGTTTATAGTAGAATTATGTAGTTAGCTTATTTTTAATGCTAATCATTATTCCAGTTGACTATATATTTTTACATAATGGATTGATTTCCACAAGCTTTCTGCTTTTTTCTACTTTTGCACTTTAGTTTTGTATATGTTCATTACTTGTTTTGTAAATGATGGATATCACATCTCTCCTTGATTAAAAAATATTCTTTCCATACCCACGAGTCTTAACATTAACAATCTCATTTACTGGTCTTTCCATAGTCCCATTAATGACTGCAATGTATTTCGATTTAAAAAATTATCAAATAGCATGAAGTGTTTTTAACAACTTAAGAAAAATCAGCATTAGCTGATATTCACCATAATGGCTGAGCAATTATAGGTTATTTACTGGTGTATTTAACAACTTTTATCTTTCAGGGAATACTTCTTTTTTTATCTTAGGAGTATCTGATCTTCCAACCTCATCCTTGCCTCTGATTTTTTATGACAACAAATTATGTTTTGGATTTCTGCCTGTCTTGAATTCCATTCCACTCTTGAGAACCATTTGTGGGAGAAGGATATAGAACCTAGCTAACAGTTATTTTCTTTTGGAACTAATGCTACCTCCATGCCTTTGTCACTCACTTGAAGGCAATGTGTTCAGTTGTTTCTTTGAGGAAAATTTTTGGAAAAAATAGAAATATTTTATTTCCACCTGTGTTGTTTCCCTCCACAATTTATATGTATAGTCAACAGTGCTAAACCCTGTTGATGGATAAGGTTGTTGTTTCCATTTTCCTTATAACACCTAAGATTACCCCATGAACTTGGTACATTGAATAATTCGATTTTCTAGAAAAGGAAAATAAAATGTAAGTAACAGGGCTCAAATTAAACATGGAGGTTATTGTGTAAATAGTGAAATCAGGCTGTCTTACACCAATGCCCATTTATATTAATAGTAAAATTGCCCAAGATATATTTAGAGAATTACTAACGTTGATGTGGGGATGAAATTTTGGAGATTAGATGTTCTTGAAAATACAGGGGACCCCAGGCTACTGAACCCTTGTGTCAGTGATACACGAATTGAAAATGTGGTCTTAGACACAGATCAATTATGAATTATAAAATTGATTTTAGGGAGAATTGGAATCCAGGGGGAAGGCAAGCAAGAAAGTCCCTAACCTAAGTGGTCTGGGGAAGAGACTCACACACTTGGGAAACAAACAGGGAAACACCCAGACAAAAAGAGATTCTCCCCCTTACCAGCGTGGTTGAGAAGGATGAGGGACCAAGAAGATCCCTCTCACATTAAGGAAAGAGCAAGCTGACAGAGTAGTGAAGGGCCAAGAACTAAGAAGAGCCAAGGGGGGCAAGAAGTTTACAGGGCAAATCAGGTCCCCAAGTTTGAAAAGCAAGTCTGTGGACATCTGAGTCAAAACTTCAGCCCTAACTTTCTTTTTGTAAATGCCATTTAAAAAGCTGCGATGCTTATACTGCAAACGTGAGGAACTTGCATCTTACCACAGCCTGAAGATGTGCGAATAAGCCTGGTGTGAGCATCACCTAATTAAATATGCTTTCCGGATCCCTGGACCTACTCACAGAGATTCTCAGAAATATGTTTGGTTTGATGTTTTATTAGAAATGGTTTCTAAAAATGAACACATTTTGCTTTTTGGAGTTTGTCAAAATGATTTGGATTGCAGGAGCCTATTATCTTGTAGCCTTTTGACATATAATCTCTAGGTCAATAATCCAAAATCATCTTTGTTAGTGCCTTATATTTGATATATAATTATAATTCTTTTAACAGACATGCTTTATGTGTATACTTTATGTTTATACAATTTTTATTTGTATCTATCACAATAAACTTTTTGCATGCATTTACATACTCTTTTTTTCAGTGCTACTATCTTTCTACTCAACTTCTTATAAAATACTTTCACTATTTTTTTCATTTGACAACAACAGTATCAATGTCACTCAGGATTTGAATCCTTACATATTTTCCTTTAATAATGAATTAACTAATACTTGAAATACTTGTGAACAATTCTTAGCTAAATTTTATGTTTAGACAAGGAATGCAGTATTGCTCTTATGCCAAAGTGCAATAGTAGCACAGACAAATTTAATAAGTCAGCAAAACCTTGAGAAAATGGAAGGCCACGCTGACCCGATTGTCAGAGCCCAGCAATGTCTGTAATGCTCCTGTGCAAAGTGCTACATAAAACAATAAGTAGACTGGAATTATGCATTTGTGATTGTAACTAAAAGCAAAAGAGTTCATTTTTTACTCACAAAAGAATACTAAAATAGTATGTTTTGATTCTATGTTGTACTTGATGAAGTTGAAGAGCGCCAAGACAGTTTTGATTACTTTCTAGATCTTTCTGACAAACTTACATATTTAGGAAGTGGATTCATTAAAACAAGACTTGAAATTCATGCAATTAAAATTCACCGACTATTTCAGCTTAACTCTCAAGAAATAATTTTAATAATTATTACAGAATGTTGGAATTAAAAAAAAACTTTTCTTAAGAATGCTTTAAGTAGGATGTAGGAAGATTTCTCAGTGGTTATAAGGGAATTGTTTGCAAACCTTGTGACCTGGGTGGTTGTGATGCTTTGAATTAGGTGTCCACCATAAACTCATATGTGTTGAATGCTTGATCCCCATTTAACTGTAATTTGGAAAGTGGAGTCTTGAGGGAGGAAGTGTGTTTTGGGGGAGGGCTTGGGGATGTTAGAGCCAGCTTTCCCTAATCAGAACGTGGTTCACTCTTGTCCTGCTGTTGCCCACCTGATGTTGGCCAGGAGGAATGTCCAGCCTCGGCTGTACCATTATTCCCCTGATATCATGGAGCTTTCCCTCAAGACTGTAAAATAAAATAAGTATTTTCCTCCTATTACCTGCTTTTGGTTGGGTGCTGTGTGCCAGCAATGAGAAGGTAACCACAGCAGTGGGTTAAATTCCCAAAGTCACCCATGTGGTCCAGTTGCAAAGGTATTGAAGTGACTTGTGTTTGTTTATAGGAGGTAGAGTTGCTGATGTGCCTTTAGACACATACACACTTACACACGCATATGCAAATAATAAAAATTTTAATTAAGATTATTTAACTAGAATGACATGGATTTTTAATTCTTTGTTTTATTTTTTCAAAGTGATAGCTAATAGTAGTTTTATTTGTACCACCAAATAAGATGAACAGGCAAGTATCATTGGACATAATAAAATTTGTTCTTCAACTTAATACACAATAATTAAATTTCCAAGTAAGTACAGGCCACATTATTATTTTTTTATTTTAGTAATTTTATTTATTTATTTATTTGCAAGCAGAGAGAGGTAGAAGAAAAACTGATAGTATGTGTTTACCAAGACCTCTTGCCAGTTGAAACAGACTCCATATGCAAGCACCACTCTGTGCATCTGGCTTTATCTGGGTACTGGGTAATCAAACTTGGGTTGTAAGGCTCTTCAGGCAAATGCCTTAAGTACTGAGCCATCTCACCTGCCCTAGCCACATTATTTTTAAAAGTCTAGGTTATTGCTTGTGTGGTTGGGGATACATTCTATTATTTATTTATTTATTTATTTATATATCTTGCTCTACAAACAAGATACATTATGCAGGTCCTCATAACCCATGAACTTGATGCCCCGTGTGTCTCTTTGCCCACCTGCATGATCACTGAGCTTGGAGAAATGACCATTAAAATCTTACAACTGCACTGTGTCAGTTCCTTAATTAGGATCCTGAGGGAAAGGGTCTTTTCTTCTAAGAAAGTTAATTAAAAGCAGTTGTTTCAATGGACACTCAAGCAATGGAGCCATAATTTTTTTATTAGCTCAAATATCCACTGTTTTTACTGTGCTTTTTAAAACTTCATTTTCCTATAGATTTACAGTGGTGGTAAATGTTAATGGGATTACATGGAGTTTTTCACTAAGGCTCCAAGATTCTAACGTATCATGAAATAATTCTGAGTAAAATTTCATCATATGGCCACCTGCATTAACTTAGTAGTTAGTTACATATGAAATCATAAGGCTATATTGCATAAAGATGTCACAGTTCTTTCTTTTATAGTTATTTGACATATGAAAGTATGAAGTACTAAAGCCCTATAATTCTAATACAGCACAAAGTAAATAAAATAAACATAATAATAGCAAATTTAACAAAATATTACAAAATTTTATTTAGTTTCATTTGTGTGTGTGTGTGTGCATGCATATATGTGCCAGGAGTCTCCTGATCCTGCAAATGATTGCCCACCTGTCTTTAAGTGCATGGCACGGGAACTGAACCCAACCTGAGAGGCTTTGCAAGGAAGTGCTTTTAGCACTAAGCAATCTTTCTAGACATTTTTCCTTTACGTTTTCTTTTCATTTTCACTTTATTTAATCTTTTCAACACTTGTGTTTTGTAGATATTACATTAATTGGTAATGTATGTCTGAAAAAAACGTTCTCATTGTTTAAAATTTTAGAATGATTCTCACCAATCCTGATTTTAAAACAGCTATATTACATGAAAAAAAATTCTCTGATGCTTTGTTTTTAAACATCATCACAAGGTTGAAATGTTGTAGTGTCTATAAAATAACAACTATTCATTTAAGAAGAAAAGCATGTGAGCGGTACATCAGAATTGCCTGGCAGAAAATGTACTTTATACTATTATTCCTCTTCCTGAACAAGAATTCATTTTGACAGCAGGTAATGCTAGAGACCACCGGTGATGGAGTAGTCTTGATTAGTTTGAGCTCAACATTGTGACTAAACACAGAGGGAAGATACATGGATGAGGTTCTGAAGAATTTTACTTGATTCCATTTTCCTTTCTCAACTTAGTGCCACAGAAGACCCTGGGCTTACAGTTTCTCTCACCAGAAAAAATGATATGCAGTGAGTGGACCCTTAACCCCTTTAAATCCAGGGTCCCAAATAAAGTGGTGGAAAGTGTACTCCACCTTTGATGGAGCAACTGAAGACACATAGAGAATTGTAAGCTGAGGAAATATGTGGCTCAGTGGATACAGGTGCTTGTTTGCCAAGCTGGGCAGCTGGGGTGGGTTCTCCAGTGCCCAGGTGAAGCCATATGCACTAAGTGTCATGAGGGTCTGGAGTTTGCCTTCAGTAGCTCGAGACCCTGGCCCACCCATACACTGACTATTTTTCTGCCTCACATTCTTTGTCTCTCTCAAAAAGTGAATAAAATACTTCTTAAAACAGAAAATGGTATAGATATAAGGAGTGGTAAAAGTTGGAGCTGATGAGTTTTCTCAACCATACATTAATATTAGGAGCATAAAAGATGTTATGAGCAAGTGATATTCTCATTGGAAATGTGACCATGCAATTAGTGAACAAACCTGGATGCTTCTTTTTTGAAGAAAAAAAAAGGATGGGTATAAAATAACTCCTGAATTCACAGATGAAATCAGGGCTGTGCTCGGCAAAAGAACACGGCTATGTTAGTCATAAGAATGAAAAAAATAGGTGAACAGTTATAACAAACTTTGAATTCAGTAACATAGGCCTCGAATACCATTAAAATAAAGCGAAAATCCAAAGGGAAATTAAAAAGTGCATAGAAAACAATAAATGTGAAAACGAGTCAAAACCTGTGGGATAAAGCTTATGAACAAGAGAGAAATTTGTAACTTTAAATAGCATCATTATATTTAAATGACTTTAAATTTAAGAAGCTTAGCTCATTTAAGTGATTATAAAATTAACACTACAATTGAGCAATTAAAACAAAAAGGTGAATAAAAACCTACTGACAGAATTATAGATATACAAAGAATAAAGCTCATATAGTCATGTGTAATAAAATTCTATAAAGGTAGAGAAAGTGTATACACGAATGAAAGTGAGAAAAGAGAAAGAAGTTAGATTCACAGGAGAAATCAAAAGCACTAAACATCAAATTTTATAGAATATGCTTTTGCAAAACTTCAAGATTTGATGATTTTTAACAAACTCAAAGTTACCAAGTTACCTAAACTTATCCCCGGTGCAAGTAAATTGTAAAGATGAATTCCAACTGATGGAATAAAATGAATTTGAAAGCTATACCACTCAAGAAGGCACTTACTGCAGCTTAGTGTTAGGCAGCTGACATATAGCTATATAAACTTTTCAGTGCTACAAAATCAACAACTTCCTTGTATTGCCTGTGGTCTGACTGTGGCCCTCAGAACTAGGGAACAGTAGACAGCGATAGAGAGAGGACACGTAGACATCATACTGAGCAGTCAGATGGTAAAATTACCCAACATATGGGATCAGTAACTACAGCTTACCATGGGTTTCTTGTGTAGTATTCCCTAAGTCTCCAAGTTTCATAAACAGTATGCCCATAATTTTGCCTTAAGAAGAGAAATGGCACAAATACTTTTGTCCTCTTTCATCTCCTTGTGTATTAATCATTCATTCATTAAACATTAGCAATTATTAGGGTGAATATTCTACAGAGAGAGTCCAAACTGAATGATGGACACCTCTGATGAGTGCCACAGGTAGAAAGGAAACAGATGAAAAGGGCACAAATACCTATGATACAATTTGGAATTTGCTTCAAACTTAAATTGGGCAAAAAGCAGTTACTAGGAAGAGATTTCAGTCACCAGCCTTGTTTTTAAAGTAGTTCATTACTAGAGTTGCTAAAGTTAATCACTTTCAGTGAAATTCAAAGAATTGTGGAGAAAAATGAACAATAGGACAAAATTCTAAAATTTAGATTCATATTTCTAAATAGTCCTACTTTTTCAGATTAATAGATAGATTACTATTAATAATACATTTTAAATAGACCCAGAAATTGCATACACACAGGCACACACACAGGAATTAGTACATCAGAGGTGGGGTCATTATTGCAATCAGCCTGACCATGTGATAAATCAACTTTAGATCAGATCAAGTTCACAAGAACAGTGCAGAAAGCACAGCTGGAAAGATAGAGCTACTACCCAAACCTTTTGCAGCTAGAGGTTTGATTACATCAAGAATCCCAATATTGGACATAGCACTGTAGGGTATGGTCTTTGGTCTGTTGGGTTTCAGTTTTGCTTTGATCTTTCCTTGCTATGAACCATTCCATTTTGGAATGGGCATGCTTATTCTACGTTATATATTAGAAGTGCATAAGTTGTATTTTGATGTTATGGGGTTCACAGTTAAGAGATTGCCTTGTAAGACTTGAATTACGAGTGTTCAGACTGAAAAAAGACTACAGAGATTTTTTTTTTAATTGGACTGACTGGTCTGTATTTTACTTCATGAAATGACCATGGGTCCATGGGTAGAAAGTGGTGATTTGAACGTAAATGTTCCCCAATAGACTCATCTATTTTTTTACTTAGAAAATGGTTGGTGGTGCTGTTTGGGTAGGTCATAGAATCTTTAGAGAGTGTAGTGCTACTGGAGAAGTGGTGTAATCAGTGGCAGGGCCTGAATGCTTTATTTATTTATTTATTTATTTATTTATTTGCGTGCCCCACTTGTTATCCCTCTACTTCCTCCATGCTGATGTTATAGTGTGATGCTGACTTCTTGATTCTGCTTTACCCACCATGACTGACTGTCCTCTGGAGCTTGAGCCCAGACAGTTTGCATAGTTTGCATTGGGAATGTATTATTTTATAAATAAAACAACTTTATAGATCCAGACTATGTTTAATTTCATTAGAAAAAAAAAAACTTCCATTTTCCAGGTTAACCATAGTGTAAACTGAGTATTATTATCGTTACACTTTTTTCCATTCATAAATTGTATCTGATTAGGTGTTTTGCCAAACAGCAAGAAAGTAACTCAAGCACTCACTATTTTATCCTAGAGTCTTGTGAGACATTCATTTCTTCCCTTGAGATGTTTTTATGTTAGCTCTGCATCCTTCTAGCATGCCATAATTTACCGTATTGCAAATGGGGTGTGCATGTAAAAATTTATTGTAACAAGAATGAGGAGAGGGAGGGACAATGGACAAGCATGGGAGTTGGAGAGAAAGGGGTAGAAAGAGAGAGGGAAAGAGATAAGTGGGTACAATCATGTAGACAGAAAGCAAGAGGTTGGACCAGTATAATTCTTCATGAGTTTATTTACAAATGTCATGAAAGTTTTTTATTTTATTATTTTAAGATGTAGGTAGCAGAGTGCCATCTTTATTGCAGCTTCAGACATCAATTAGTATTCCTAAATTATTTTGGTGTGGTGCTTATATAATATTATTCGTTTCATCAAGAATTCACTTCTATTCAAGTACCACCTTTCTTTGGGGTTCTGTTTCCCTAAGGTCTTTTTGATTTAGGCCTAATTCCCAGAATTTTTACAAATTAGTATTTGATCAAAAATAAATGGTTGGGCATCTTATACTCCTAATAGTAGGATTTTCTTCTTTTCAGTATATTTGTTTGCAATATTTTTGATGCACCCACAACTCTTACATGCCTTTAAATAATTTTACTGATATTGCAGAAGGAACTTTGTTTTTCTGTTATGTTTTGCATTTTACAGAAGAGATGAAGTTCTCTCTTCTGTTATATTTTAATAAAAATGTTTATAGTCCAGATGTATTTCAGGAAAATATTAGTTCTATCAGTTTAATAATTCATTCTTTTTTGTGTTATGCTGTTATGTTCAAAACAGTTACTCGGTAAATGAACTGATGTTTTTATCATCTCCTAGAAATTGGTAGCATTCACTTGCTACTTTGACTATAGAATGCCACTTTAAATGAGCAGTTTTTTCAAAAAGCCTTGTAATACAAATATTCTCATTTCCATATTGAAGTGTCTATAATAATTGGAAGAGTTTGAACAATCTTTTCAACACTATGGAAAAACTCTCTCTTTACATAACAAGATATAGGTACAAAATCTAGCATATTTTAGCCAGGCGTGGTGTGCACACCTTCATTCCCAGCACTTGGGAGTGAGAGGTTGGAGGATTGCCTTAGGTTCTAGTCCACCCTGAGACTACATAGTGAATTCCAGGTCAGCCTGAGCTTCAGTGAGACCTAAACTTGGAAAACCAAAAATAAATAAATGAATAATCAAATAAACAAATCATAAATAAATAAACCTTGCATATTTTGATACAGAAAACATAAAATTCAGCAGTTCCTGGAAAGAATATATTTCTTAAACATTCTATGTCTAATGATATAGAATAACTGAATAAGCTCTTTGTAAAACTATGTCCACATATTTCCATTCTTTCTAAATTGTTTATTAAATTGCTGATTGAGGTATTCATAATTCTAAATAATTTAAAATAAGAAATGTATGTTGAACCCTGTCATTTGTATTTAATTTTCATTAATGTGCAGCCTTTAATCAAACTCTGAAAATTTCTCAATCACTATATTTCTCATATATAAATGCAGGAAAAGAGTTGTTTCTACACTAACTGATTCTTTTGAAGATCAAGTAAAACAGCATATGATGGTATGCTGGAAATCCTAAGGTGCCATAATAATGCTATAACTAGGCTATTATAGGGAAAATCAAAGAAAAAGTATTCCATATCACATGGTCACTGACTTGTTTCACTGGCAGCATTGAAAACACCACTCACTCAAATCTAAGTTATTATTTATTTTATTGTGGCAAAAGAGTTAGTAGTTTGTAGAAAAAATGTTTAATCTTTATTAAGACTTAACCTCAGGGCTATAGAGATGCTTCAATGGTTAAGGTGCTTGCCTGCAAGAAGCAAGGACTGGGGTTTGATTTCCCAGTACCTACGTAAATCAGATGCACAAGGAGGTGCATTATTCTGAAGGTCATTTGCAGTGGCTAGAGGCCCTGGTGCATCCAATCTCTCCCTCTCTCCCTCTTTCTGTTTTTCTTAAAAAATAAATAACTAGATATTTAAAATATAGAACCTCCATCCCTAAATTTTACAAAAGTGTGTGTATTAAACATTCAAAAAAAAGTTTGACATGTTTCCTCACTAAAACATATTAACATTTTCTACATGCCCAGATATACTAAACACTCACAGATCCTATACATATGGACATTTGGCATGATAGAAGAAAACTATATTTATTAGGCATTGAAGATACAAGATGAGATGAAAGGCTTGGTAGAAAAAAACCTTTGATATGCAGAAACTCAGCATGCACTTTAGGAAGTAAGTATTGCATTACAAAATTAAATTCACTGGGCATTTAGGCTTTTTGGAAAATATAGGGAATATTCAGAGATTTAGTTATAAAGAGAAAATGTTGCAGGACTTGTAGAGTAGTGATAGGATGATAGAGACAGTCTGGGTTTCATAAATTCTTCTTGGTATGGGTAACTGTAATCCAATATGTCACCTTCTTTTATTTCCTATTATTGAGCAATTACCAGGTACAGTCTAATAGTTTCCTGTTCTTCTTTAAAGATAGAGCTTGATTTAATTTTTACTTCCAACCATGGGCTGAAACCTCTACAGCCATGAACAAGAATAAACTTTTCCTACTTTAAATTTTTCTGTTATATTTTGTACAGTGATTACACATGGTATGATGCATATACATGTGTGTATACAAATATATATGTATATATACTTGTACATATATGTGTTGATATAAAAACATTTATTTATTTATTTATTTAATTTATTTATGTCCTACAAATAAATCTTAGCTCAGCCAGTCACTGAATGTATTATATAGTGTAAAGTTTTCTGACCATCCCTGAAAGTGAATTTCTTTCCTCTTAGGGATTATGATAATATACCACTTGAAGTATGGTGAAAATACAATGAGAGGATATTTTTAAAGCTGAGTAGTTTCATTGTTCACCCATAGTCATCATTCAGTACAATAACAGTTGTAATTAATGGCATTATTATTGCCATTATCATCACCATCTTCATTATCGCTTTCCATTAGGAGAGAAAACAATTAATTCACAAGGAAATAACTCCTTGTATGGATTTTCTTAACTGTGTTATATGTCCTCTTTACTCTTAATTATCCATGAGGGAATTTGGCTGCAGTAGTATAGTTCAGCTGAATTTTAATTTTTAGAAAGACTTTCTATGAATTTGTGTTCTTTCTCTCTCTGCCTGGACCATAAATATAGCTTGAAGATACAAAGCTATTAATATTATTAATTTATATATATTATATAAATCAAAATAAGTAAAAAAAAGTTTAGAGGCAGCTACAATATAAAAATGTATAGGTGGCATTCTAAAGCCTTTATCATCTTCAATGAATATCTCACTTATAAAAAGAAAAATATATTTGACGTAATTAGTATTCTTCTCCATTGTTATGTGTTTGGGAGGATTGGTTGTGATGTGAATAAATTATAAGTGACTTGTCATTTTCCTCCATAGCTCTTTTGTTGTTGTTGTTGTTGTTTTTTCAAGGTAGGTTCTCACTCTAGCCCAGGCTGACCTGGAATTCACTATGTGGACTCAGGCTGGCCTGGAGCTCACAGAGATCCTCTTACCTCTGCCTCCCTGGGATTATGTCCGGTTCCTTTACAGCGTTTTTAATGTCTAGAAGCAATGCTTCCTAGCATGCAGATGAATCCTTCAGTTTGAAGCAATTCAAAAAGTTTGTGGATAAACATTGGTATTTCTAGAATGTGTAATTCAATTTTAGCATACAATGAAAACAGAATTGAGAATATAAAGCATGCTTTTCTTTCCTGTAAATCTTCATCAATTAATTCTTGTAATATTTTACTCAAAGGGCTATCATCACAAAATTTCTCATGTAGCTTTTGCCCCAAACTGAAAACTATCACAAAATTTATTTTTATGCATCTAAAAAGTATATTCTAGAAGGTGTCTTTTGGTACGTTGAGAGCTGTGCAGGCTAATCAGCTTCAAGACCAGGATTGCGTTTACAATTTTGTCATTATTAAATAAACCTGAACTGGCCTTATTTAGCGCTGTTTTTTTTTTGGGGGGGGGAGATAAGAAGCCTCATCTTCAGAGATAACTTCTTTAGAAACAGGGTAACATAGTTAGGTGTTTTATAGTTTGCCAAAATAAGCTCACTCTTTGCTCTGTAAATGTTTAAAAGGGACCCAAATCATAACCAGGCATTCCAAGGTAAAGCTTCAGAAATGGAAGAAAGAGAGAAAAATTACCCTGCTTATGATGTCTAGTAAAAACAGCTAGAATTTCTGGGGAGATAATTTTTCACCCATTTGAGATAATGTCTTTGAGGCACTGTGTCTGCTGTAGCATGTACTTTCATAGGATCTGCCACCTCAGACTGACAGGAAGACAGATGGACACTTTCAGACTTTTTAAAAAGGCCGCCAGAATAACTAAGAGATTGGAAGCATTGATTTCTTAGGTTATCAGATTGACCACCATGGCTACCAGCCAGATTTGCCTGGAAAATTTATAGTGCCTGATGTGTAGCTATTTCTTCCATGTTGAAACTTGTTGAAACTATTCCCTCCAAGAGAGATAAAATTGAGGAACCTTGTGAAACTTACAAAGCTCAGCAGGTTACATGATTGGCAAGGCTTTCCCCAAGATTACAAAGCACTCTTACTGCTGGGGAAAGTAGACTCATTTGTATATTTTTGTTTATTTATAAGCAGAGGAATACAGGGAGGAAGGGAAGGAGGGAGGGAGGGAGGGAGGGAGGAGGAGGAGGAGGAGGAGGAGGAGGAGAGAGAGAGAGAGAGAGAGAGAGAGAGAGAGAGAGAGAGAGAGAGAGAGAGAGAGAGAGAGAGAGAGAGAGAGAGAGAATTGGCCAGGGCCCCTAGTTGCAGCAAACAAAACGCATTCCCACCTTGTGCTTTACTGGGTATCAGAGAATCCGACACAGATCATTAGGCTATCCAATCCAAGTGCCTTAACTACTGAGCCCCTTCTACAGTCTGAAATGGAGACTTTTTAAGGGAGCTGTCTTCAAGTTGTGTAGGGAAGTCCCAGGATGCAGAGTTCATAGCTTACTACACATGCTCCTGTATATGACCAATCATAGTTCTTGCATGTAACTCTTCACCGAGATCAACTTGAGAGAATTTGTTTCTTTGGTCTGTTCTTGATGTCCTATGTAGTGTGGATATATGTTCACAACTTTCAAAGGTAAGCCATACAACTACCAAATTTAATGATGTGAGTTACACCTTAGAAATAATATTTGTAAAGATGATGGCCATGTAATGATAGCAATCAGGAATTGTTTTCACATTTATAAAAACTTAGACTAGTTACAGAAGATGACTAAATTCTATAGAATTTTAAAATCTGTTGGCAGAGATGAAATATTTATATCTCCAGGAACGAGCATCAAAAATAAAGCAAACTGTTCACTGTATGTACTTGTGTCATTCCTTCCAAGTATGCTTCACATTTTTAGAATATATGTTTTGCATGGTTGCAATTCCATAACAAATGAATCTGAGGAAATTCAATTCCTAGTTCATAAACTTATAATAAATAAATGCACTTGACTGAATCAAAGAAAAAAATATAAAACTAAAATAGAACCCAGATACAAAATATCTTTAGTTTGTACTCTTGCTATTTGTGATGGTCAAAATGTCCACAACTTGGAAAGAAAACACCGTACATTATCACTTTTTCACTTTGATTTTTGATTCTGTTGATTGAATCAAAGTCCTTGTACACACTAGGCAAATGTGCTATTGTTGAACTGCATCCCTGGTCCCTCTCATCATTTTATTTTTAATAACTTTATTGTGCTTAGAATGTGCTTTTATTTTCTAGATCATTTTCAGGCAAACTTCAATCCCTTACTGGCAAAGTAATGAAAGTACAGGAGGATGACCTTCTTAAGGAAGGAAGTAGATTACTCCTTTCTTTGATTTGAGTTCTGTAAAAGAGCCCAGCTTAGTATCCAGCAGTCATCCCCTGCCCATGAGTTTCACAATATGAAATGCATGCTTCCTTCCTTTTGATCTTCATGAAATAAAAACAGAATTGTCCTTCATTTTATACATAAATTGTTTTGAATCTACTTGCAAGGATTAGTCCAAACTACTTTTAAGTATTGTACTAAAGGATGGAAGCTTTTGTTTCCAATTCACATCTTTTAAAAGCTTCATGTCAGAGGAACTTTGTCGCACAGAATCAGCTTCTTGGGATATTTTGCTTTCTTAAGCAATCAAATGATCAAGCAGCATGCTTCTTTCCCTTTCTGTTCTTTATCAAGAAATGATCCATGACAATATTACAAGGTCATTACGTGATCAAATTTTTAAACTGAAAAGCTTTCTTTTTAAAAGCAACTACTCATGAAATACTTTATAATTATGTAAATTTATAACATTAAGAGATAGTAAATATCTTTAACTGTTTTTACATTTGGAAATACTTTTTTTATAGAAAATAATTTCTTTAAAATGTCTCCAAATGATTTCTTCTCCTTTCCCTAATAAAAGTAACAAGTTCTTAATTTCACTGTTTTAAAATTGTAATTGAGAAAAGTTATTCATGTAAGCACTGTATCACAAATGAAGAATTTTCCTTTGTTCATTGATTCACAGACAGGTTATAGCAAGTTTTCAATTCCCCACCAATAGATGAATGAAGTTCAGTTACCAGACATGATTTATGCTCACTTGTAAAATTTATACTTCTTACAAAACTTTCTATAACATTTCTTTTAAAGTATTCATTTTGGATTAATGTTAAAATGCATAAACTTTCAGCTTTCCTATCACAGCTATAAAAGAATTGTGATAAATATAGTGATACAAGAATAAAGAAACATGTACACAATTCCTACATTAAGAGAGTAAACCTTATAATATCCTGTATACTGCAAAAGAGAGAAAATTTATATAGAACCCCAAGGAAATTGAATTTGTGGCAAAAGTAAAGCCTTGCAAAAGTCTAAGAAAAGTGCCTGTGCTTTAAAAAATCGTAGTGGGAATCATAAATTTGAAGGAATGGGTTTCTGAGGCAAGTAACAGATGCTGTTTCTTTCCGATTACTTCAAAATGGAATATACTTTTTTTTTTTAAGAAAGAAAAAGTGTGTTAAAATTGTAGCTCTATTAAAACAAAGAGTATCATAAACCTTAAAGGGCTGTCATTGTTGTCAATCTATTTCCCAAAGGCACCAAGTTGTTTCTTTCCATCTTTCTTACAATATTTTCTGATGATTTGACCAGTCAATTGTTAAGGCTTCCAGAAAAGGGTATTCCAATACTTCATATAAGAAATTGATAGCTCTTGCTGTCAAGTGTCTACTAGCATCGAGCAGAATGCCACGTCCTCTATCCTCTTTTCTCGGATGAGATCAAAGTCCATTAAAAATATCACAAGATAAGTTTGAAGCAGAGAATCCAGAAGGGAGTGTAAGCCAGCAGCCAAACCTACAAACCAACCTTCCATCATTTTACAGACAGTTCCCCATTCTCACAAGTGTCCCCCTCCTGAGTCCCAACTGAAGTTGATGCATTGTGATTTCATCCTTCCCTCCCTCCCTTCCTCACTCTAGGTGCTCTCTCCTCTTCCTTTCAGTCTTTGTTTCCTGAGTTTTTGTCTGTCTCTCTTCCTGTTCTCAAAATTTAGGACTTTGTCATGATTCATAATTAAAGCCAGGAATGTCCTTTCAACTATTATCTATTTAGTTTAAATTTTACTCAAGTTTTACATTGTTTATTATTAATAATATAGACACATAACAATGCTGTATATAGCTTGCATACATATATATGTTTTGCTTCATGATATGAATAACCATAGTATACTGAGAAAATCATTATATAATATGATGTTTGTCCTGTAAAGTTTGGAATGCCTTAAAGAGATAATCTTATCTCTCCTGAACACATTGTAATGGCCAAATCTGTGTCATTCTCCATCTTGCCATTTAATAAGTCTCTTTTGGATATGTTACAGCATTAATTTCTTTAATAATGATGATAGTAGCTTTTAATATTTCAAAATTTCTCACAACAATATAATAAGTACTTTCCTATTTTTACCTTTGTTGTTCAGTTTTTATTAACAATTATTATAGATTAAATTTTATATGTATGTCATTCCCACATTATATAGAAAATTTGTAATTGTAAATTATTATATATTTACCCAATTATTTATTTGATGAAATAAAGAAAGAAACACCAAGAATGTTGAAAACTTACATCATATTAACCATCCAACATATGTTATTCTCAGATGTTTTAATGACAGGTTCATATTTGCAGGAAGTTAGAGTCAGAAAGCTTCACAATTAAAATTTTAATTTATAAAGTTATATAAATAAATTTAATATTGAAACCCAAATTTCAGAGACCTATGGTCATCACTAAAAAGACTAAATTTATCCAGGCATCTGTTACATATTTTTTAGTGTTTACATATATTTCTATCCATCTATCCTACAAATAAAAGAACCCAAATAGACCATAAAGTTTTAGCTCTATTTGAGTATGACACCTGCCTCCATAATTAGTGTATTATTATGATGACATACTTCACAGTCTCAATATATTGCACTATTGAAGAATTCACTATGAACACTACTAGGCATATTTTAAAAAATTTCCAAAATTAGTTTATTTTGCTTTGTTTGTGATTGGCACAGGGTCTCCCTGTGCAGCTCAGGCTGACCTTGAAATCCTCATTCGTTTGCCTCTTGAGTGCATGTGATACTATGATTTTCCTGGATTTTCAACCCTTCAGTGTTATTTTTTTTGTGTGTGTTTGTTTGGAAAAATAGTAATATTTACCTGGAGAAAAAATATGATTAATGTGGTGAGAATGAACAAGTTAATTATTCAATATACACAGATTTAAAGATATCTCAGAGTTACTTTGTAATTATGGGTAACTGTGAATCAAAGTTAAAATACAGAGAGAGGGTGAGTTTTGTTAAAATTTCTGGGATCGAATAGTTATTATGGGAGATGGTTAATGTCACTACAAAGGCTGAAATATCCCACAATACAATATGCCTTTTGATAGCTAAAAAAGTGTTATATAAATCAATCTTGTAATGGGATCCTGAGCATATATCATTTTTTTCTTTTTTCCCTTAAATATATATTTATTGTACATAATGAGTTACATTATTCAGTGGGTAAACAATGAGTTGTTATCCCCAACTCCCCAATGCCCCCCTCCCCATCCCTAATCAGCTGGATATCCGAGTACATATCAAATTTAACTCCTATTTTAAGATAGAAACAGGAATATTTGAATAGGGAATGATATTGTTTAAGTCCCAGAGTTCAAAACCAGAATCACAGGAGCACTGATTCCAATGAAGTGAGAAGAAGGATGTCCCTTTCTTTCCTACAATTTTAGTTTTATGACATTGGGTACCACAACATTAAGTGTACGTTCATTTACAAGATAAACTTCTGGATTGATTGTATCCTTCAATGATGTATACTGCCTTACTTTATCCCTTCTAATTTTGTCACATATAACTACTACTTGCTTGTAGACCAGGGACAGGTGGATCCTATGTTTAATACATTATGCCTTTTTGTGGGGAATTAATGCCATAAATTTAGCTACTAAACGTCATGTATTTATTTTTCTTTTATTTATCTAAGATTTAGGATGGTTTGCAGAGTTATTAATGTTTGCTTGTTTCCATATTATTAAATAGCTATTTTCTAACTAAAATTTTTTATTTCTCAAGTGCTTGTAATTTAGTATACATTTCTAGTCTGTATATAATATTCCTTTAAATACTTCAGATAGGATTACCTAATGAACATGGATTGTGGAAGATTAGGCTTATTGTGATTGTACATTATTTCTCATTTAGTTTTAAGTGACAATTATATTGTATATTATAATCTTGCAGAGCAGATGTTGAGTTTCGGGTATTGAAAGAGATTAGTTCATGATTTCCTCTTCTTTATGGTTTCATATGAAAGGTGTAACAACACCAAAACATATAAATGGCTATAATAACCACAGAAAATAAAATGTAAATATTAATCTAGACTAAATTGTGAACCTAATAATTGATACAGACAAAATTAACAATAATAAAAGAATTAAATCAATGATGAGATTTAGGCTGAAAAATATAGAATAAATTTGATACAAAAATAAGATGACAAAGAAGAGTACTGAGGAAGAGAAAGAGAACCTAATAAAAGGTAAACATTTTATTATAAAATAGTAAAAAAAACAAGTGGATACAGAAATATAATTAATGTAAGGTAATACATGGATAAGCAAATAAGACTAGGTAAAAGTTATAAGTGATTTGTTTAACTGAAAACATAAAATATAAGTAAAGTAATAAAAAGAAGAGGTTCAGAAAAAAAGCAAAAAATATGGGAAAGTGCTGCTAATAAATGACTCAATGATTAAGGTGCTTTTGGGAAAAGCCCAAGGACCCAGGTTTGATTTGTGAGAACCCACATAAAGCCAGATGCGCCAAGTGGCACACGAGTCTGGAAGTGTTAGCAGTGGCTAGAGGCTCTGGCATGCTCATTCTCTCTCTCTCTCTCTCTCTCTCTCTCTCTCTCTCTCTCTCTCTCTCTCTCTCCCTCCCTCTCTGTTTTTCTCTCTCACTCTCAAATAAAAGTAATAAATAATTTTAAGACAAAGATTGGAAAATTTATTTTTTACTCATTTCATATTAGAAGCTTCCAGGTTTGGGCTGATTGGCTACTTGTATCATATCTAAAGTCTATTGTATGCAATGTACGGCTCAGTATTTTGTGCTGGCTGAAGATTAGACCTTTCAAGGGCATTTTGTCACATGTAATCTTCCTCCCTTTGTGCACAGGGATATACCCCTTATCTTAACAAATTTCGCTCTTGTTGCCCTGACAGTTTCCCAGTTTTTTCAGAGATTTCCTCAAGCCCTCCATTGTGTGCATTCAGGTGCAAATGTTGTCAACCATGACTTTTCCTCTGTGTACACATGAGTACACGTATCTACCCTGGCTCTCTTTGGGTTGCTATTTTCACAGATGCATTTTACCACCCATTGCCTTCAACCCTCCAATCTTGCCTTGTAATTGGCAAGTTCTACCCATTTATATTTAAGAGAATTGATAATAATAGCTGGTTTATTTTGCTATTTGGTAGTTCGCTTTGAAATTTCTTATGCCATTTTGGTTTGTTCAGTTCCTCCACATTATTGTTTTTATGTTGGGTTATAGTTTTCAAGTACACCATTTTTATTATCTCCTACTTAACACAGATTGTGGAGACTGCAGTTACTACCATAAATTTATAACAATATGGGTTGTGTTATATCAGTTAATTTTAATAGCATATACTACCTCTACTATCCAATTCCATTTCTCTTGTTACTTCTGCATATTTTCAAAATAAATTTTACACATTGTGTACCCATTACCATAGACTGTTCATAATCATTTTCTGTATATATTCAAAATTATGTAGAAAGAAAACAAACAATAAAGTTATGACAATGCTAAACTAATGCTAGCTTTCATATTGACCTGTGGAATTTATTTGTATAAATTTTCTATGATGATAATTCTTGATTTCCAACCTGACAGAATTTTTAGTGCTCTAGGACACAGTCTCTTGACATAGATGTGAGGGAGTGTCTACATTAAGTTACTTGAGAGGCGAAGACTCATCCTAAGTCTACATCATTTGATTGCCTAATGTTCCAGACCAAATTAAAATGAAAAAGCAAGATGAACCCCATCATTCTTCCTTCTCTGATTCCTGACTGAGGATTGATTGTGACCAGGTATTTTGTGCTTCTGCCTCCACGTCTTTCATACCATGATGGACTGCTACCCCTCGAAATGTAAACTGAAGTGAACCCTCCCTCTCCAATATTATTTACTGTCAGGTATTTTGTTTGTTAGGAAGGCAACTAGCATATCATCTTTCCTTATTTATATTATTTTCAGCCTTTATCTGCTTAAAGGTCTCCCATTAGAAATTTTTGCAGATATTTTTAGAAGTGGTAAATAAACGCTTGATTGGTTTATCATCAAATGTTTTAATTTTCCTCTCAGTTTTGATTGAATTTCTGGAAAATAAGATTCTTGCTTGGCAGGTATTGTTTCTTTTTAACACATCTTCATATGTATGGATTCTAAATTCATGGGTTCTACCAACTATGTATAAGGGGGGAAAAGGTCTGTACTGAACGTGTAGTATTTTCCCTTATCATTATTCCTTATCACAGCACTGCCACTATTTTCCATTGTGACAGATACTAAGAATTAGCTAGAGGCATTTGAAGTATACAAGAGGGTGTAAATAGCTTATATGCCAAAGCCACACTATTTAAGTAACTTGAACATCTAAGATTTTTGTGGCATACCCTGTAACCGACCCTCTCCAGATGCAGAGAGATTACTGTACCTCACTCTGATGCTTTCTTTTCTCTAGAACTCAAGACTAGGAGTCAGTTTTTATCTTCTAACAGTTGTGCTGTCTATGAAGAAGAGTTCCTTTTCTCTTGCTGCTTTCAAGCTGATCTCTTTGTCGGTTTTCATGGTATTACTAGTGTGCATACCTTGAGTTTACACTTCTAGAAACATGTTAAGTAGATCAAATATTTCATTGAATTTATAAATTCTTCATCTATTATTTCTTCAAATATTCTTCCGGGTACCTTCATTTTCATATTCCCATACTTAGTGCTCAAGTGCACTTCATGATGCCCTGTATGTCTCCTTTAAGGCTTGGTTGAATTTTCTTAATTCTTTTTTTCTTTATCTTCATTTATTCTCCTCCTTCACCTAGGATTTGGAATTTCATTAATTTTATCTTAATCTTCTCTGCCTTTACATTCAGCCTGGTTAGTTTCTAAATCATTCTGTGATTTTTTAAGATTATGTTACTATAATTTTTAACTCTAGAAGCATACCTGGCTTTTTATATACATTCATTTTATTTTCTGGTTGTTCAGTCACTGTTTGTTTCATTTCCTTACCGCCTTTACTGATGCTTTCCTTTTGGGAGGAGGGCATATTTATCACTGTTGACCTTTTTGTCTAGCAAGTCTAACATCTAAGATTTTCTTGTATGGTTTCTGGTAATTTAGTTTTAGTTGGGATTGAGCCATAATTTTGTTTACTTTTGTGCTTTGTTATTTGTTGTTTAGATGGTGGCATTCTGGATAATTAAGTGTTTTAACTGAACAACATATAAGCCTCATCTCTTCAGCTTATTGTTAGTAGCTGCATGCTTATAAAGTCAATTTTGGTGACATTTAAAACCATTTTCAGAGAGAGAGTATATGTTAAATGTATTGTGTGTGAACATCAAATTCTCAGTTTTTTTTAAAAAAATCTATATTATGAAGAAATATATATATATATATATATATATATATATATATATATATATATATATATATATATATATATATATATATATTGTATGAGCACATCTTGTGAATGTATCCCCATTTCCCTCTTTGTCCCCTATCCACTGGGATACTTCCTCAGTGCCCACTCTTCGACAAATTTCCCTGAGTCATGGTAGGTGATTGTTAAGTCCGCTTTACTCTTTTTTAAATACCATGCTTGTCACAGTAGAGGGAAAACCCTAGACTTTTCTAATATTTTATCTTCTTTAGGGATTAGCTTTATGAGAAGTTGATATATGTCATGGTTAGCCACACACTGCTGGGAGGAATCTCCAAACAAGGCACAGTTATGGGAGGAAAGGATTTATTTAAGCTAAGATCAAGGGGAAGTTCCATAACAGCAAAGAAGACTGGCCCCCTTTCACAGTTCCAAGCAGAGAGAGGAACACATCACCTACACCACACACACAACAGCACACAGGCAGGGGGAGCTAAGTAGAGAATTTCTTCCCCTTATACAGCCTTAGGGTGGGGAAGATGGGGTCTTGCAACCCTTTCCTAGATTTAATGGTTTCCTGAGTCTCTGGAATTACCTTTTTGCTCTGCCCACACAGGAAGGAATGTTAATTTCCAACTTCCCTTAGCTTCCTTACATCCTACCCGCTACTGAGAGGGCTAACTTCTGGAGAACAACATCATGGACCCATTCAAGAAAACTAAAATAATTAAGATTAACAAAATACAATCATCACTGGGCTGGAGAGATGGCTCAGGTTAAGGCACTTGCCTCCAGTGCCTAAGGCCCTGGGTTCAATTCCCCAGTACCCACATAAGCCATTCCCACAAGGTGGTGGCCCTGGTTTTCTCTCTCTCTCTCTCTCTCTCTCTCTCTCTCTCTCTCTCTCTCTCTCTCTCTCTCTCCCTCTGCTTAAAATGAATAACTAAAATTTTAAAAAAATACAATCATCACAATAAAGTGATACTTAATTTGACCATAATCTGAACAATGTATTTTGAAGCATCATTTAATTTTTATTTTATTTCATTTTAATTTTTACATGTTTTAATTATGAGCATGTATTGCATATTAATATTCATATGTGTGTGCATGCGTTTGGAGTTCACCTTATTTTTTGGGACACAGCTCTCAATGAACCTAGAACTCATGGATACATCTAGGCTACCTGGACAATGAACCTCATACAATCTGCATCTCTGCCTCCCAGATCTCAGATAGCTTGCTTGCATTTCCTCACTGGGCATTTTCATGAGTGCCAGGAAACCAAACCCAGGTCTCCATGGCTGTGCAGACAATACTTTCCTATTGAGTCTTTTCTCTAGTCTCCTTTGCTTTTAATGGAATTCAGTTGTCTGAAATAAAAATATTTAGAAGAAATATAGCCCTAACTCCACAGTTATTTCATTTATAAAGGATTGAATCAAAATGCTCATATCCTCCCAGAGTTTCAGCAATTTAAAGTGGCCAAATATGATTTTTATTGAAGAAATATTGTTGGATCATGAAGACAGAGGTTGGGATAGCCAAAAGAAGAATGGATCAATAACAAGTTCTTAATTTATGATCACAGAAAAAGTTATTAATCACAAGTCACTTGAGGATTCAATGTATCTTGGTGTATTTAAAGGGGGAGATTTTGCATAGTGTATAGACAGAAATTTGTATTGCTTTCCTCATTAATAATACAAAACTCAAAAGCAAATCTTTGCCTGATAGCATGAGATAACTCGCTAATGGGGAGCCTTCCCTTACATCATGGTTAGACATAGATTCATCTCTCCTGACAAGAAATCAATAGTTAATGTCTTCACTTCTATAATAGAAATTCTCATATGTTTCTGTCAACTAAGTTATAAAAGCCTCATACATTTTATTTTATTATATTTATTTGATTTGGGATTCTGTGATTTTGGTATTGCTCATGTGGGAAGAATTAGAATCAAATAATTTATAAATATTTGAGAACATAATTTTAGAGAAGAAATAAAATAGTAGAAGAAAAAGTTTACAGTATATGTTGTTATCACTACCTTTCATCTTACATGTTCATATGTGCACAACCTAAGTTATCTGTGTTACGTATGCATCTTTTGAATGGCTTATGACATGCTAAGATTTTCTATATCTAGTGATAAAATAAAAAATAAAGATGCTGTGCTGTGGTGCAGTGAGTAGCCCTGTGAGTGAGAATCTTACCTCAGGGATGAAACTTTAAAGGAATATTCCCTAAAATAATCAAGATAAATAATATTTATTGCAACATGTAAAAACAAACTTAAAGCCAATTTAAATACTGGTGAATAAATCACTGAACTTTTACCTCCAGACGGAATAACACACAGTAAATTGGACATCACTTGAGCTTCAGATGAAAGAGACAGTCAATGACATCATGTTAAAATGAAATGGCAAAAAATAAGAAAAAAATGAAATGCCACTTCTGTCAGTTCCTTAAATATTTGGTGTTTCTGAACCTGCCGTAAATGTTGTGCCTGAAACAGGTATCTTCCTCTACTAACATTATCTTGGTTGGGTCAAAATTTGTATTCACCTGACTTTACTGGGTACTATGGGTCAAAGGATATATATATATATATATATATATATATATACATATATATGTATATATATGATACAACCTTTGTTTCCCTACAACCTTAAATTACAAAACTATTTTATGTATACACTAAAATAATTCAAATTAGTAAATTTGTTGTAGATAATAAAGTGCAGGCTTTTTATCCTCTGGAATATTTGTTAATATACAGTATTTTGTATGAATTCTGAATATATATTAGTGTAAATTTCTCATCTATATATTTCTGTCAACACTGAAGTAAATAAATACATTCCTTGAACATCTCACATGTATGGAAGCAATGCTTCTTACATGACATGTTTCTCAATGTCAGATTGAAATTCATGCCATTATGGAGCAGTTGGTGAAATGCGTTTGCACAAGCATGGGGAACTGAGTTTTGCTCACCTGAACCCACATGAATATTGGGCAGGCAATGCACACCTGTAATCCCAGGGCTTGGAAAGTAGGTACAGAAAGACACCTGAAGCATGCTGTCCAGTGAATCTAGCTGAACTGATGAACTACAGGTTCAGTGAGAGTTCGTGTCTCAAAAGTTAAGACAGATTGAGGAAGATACCTGATTTCAACCCCTGTTCTCTACCAGCAAGTGAGCACACACCCATATAATAACACCTGTGCACCCCCACACATGCATTCACATGCAAATAAAATCCCAGCCCTTATTGAAGAAATAGTTGTTTCTGGGGAGAAGAAATATAGCAGATTTGTAGAGTTTGCAGTATTGTGTGGTGTGAGAAAGTAATGAAATCTTGGACCACGATTGGAGGCATGGTTAGGTGGTGCTGTCTCAGGGCTGGACAATCACCTCTGAATGTTTATATCTCTGGCTCTCTTCACTCTAGTCCCATTTCTACTTACATATCCGCTTTTCAAGAGAATGTCCAAACTACCCTACTTCTCTGGCCTGTTTAGTTTCTCACTACTGCTGAATAAAATACTACACATTTTACAAGGATCTCCAGTGTTCTTCCCATGGACAATGAGTGTTATGAATGTCATGTCACTGCATGGGCAATGTAGGATAGGAACTTCCTATGCAACATATATTACTGTTTTGAATGAATGTGTTCATTTTTTAACATTAATGTATGCATAGGAACAAGATCGTTCAGCTATCTCAGGTATATTAGCTAGACGTTCTTCATAGTTTCCAAGAACTTTTCATTACAGAAGCCATTCTGACAAGTGCTGCTGTGCTATCCCATTAGTTACTCACAGTTACTACAAGCTACCCTGGTTACAAAAACAACCTATATACAATATGTAGTGATCACTGAGCTGGAATGTTCTTTTACTTATCTTGTTTAGATAAATCCTTCTTCTTCATGATGCAGTACATCAGTGACTTCTTAGAAAAGCCACCTTCCATCCTTGCATATGACTATGACCTGTGTGACTATGTTATTCTTTGATGCTATAGTTACTCTTTCATACCATAAGCCTCACATGTCTTTTTGGTCCATGTTGTCTCTTTATCATACAGTTAAAAGTTTACCTAACTCTAGCAATAGACACGATTTAATAAATATTTATATATCAATTTTTGAAGGTAACATTTTACACAGTTGCTTATATATGTACACTTACAAATATAAAATACGATTTTAAAATACCAACCAATAATCAGTGATAGAATGTGGACACTTTTGCATAGGAGTACATTGGGGTTATTTCTTCCAAATCTAAGGTGGATGGCAGTTAACGGCACATTAGTGCCCAGTGTATTTTGAATTCTTCTTGGTTTATGACTACTCTAATAGGTAAGTAGCAAACTGTGTGAAAATGACAGTTGTCCAATTTACACCTTTCTCTGGGTTCTCTTTATCCCAACCTATTGTGCTGTTGTTGTGACAGGAACATGGTAGCATACTGAATGCAACCTGTTCTGTAATTTGCTGGGAGGGCTGATACATAATAACTGAGAAAATTTGTCCATAGTAGAGTGAGAAATGCCCGAGAGGAATTGCTGGTAAATATGGTAGTTTTACCAGATTTTCCTTTTCTAGAACATAAACATATCCATGACTAAAACATGTCCTAAGTAATATTGAGAGCACAAATATGTTTATGTATGAAGCATATGTCCTTCAATAACTGTTTTTATTAATAATTTTTAGCATGCTATATAGACATAATTTCTCCAGAAAGATTTTTTATATCTAGGAAGATTTAATTTGCATAAGTAAATTAAAAGAATACCACTATTTATTAATACATTTGAATATATTTAATTATATTTTCAATATCTTATTAGAGAAAGATAGAGAGAAAAAGTGAGAGACAGACAGAGAGACAGAGGCAGAGACAGATGAGATTTGGGCCTCCTGCCACTGCAAACAAATTCCACTTTGTGCCTCATTCTTTATGTGTGAATTGAAGAATTGAACCCAGGATGTCAGACTTTGCAATTAAGCACCTTAAACTTTCGAGGCATTTCTCCAGCCCATTATGAATGTTTTATGTGAATATCCAAGAAACTTGTTTCAGTGACCCTTAGCAGAACAATGAAGTTTTTACCGAAGAAGAATTTCATCTCTTTTAGGATGCATTGCTTCCCCTGGCAGTATTTCCACCCAATTCCTAAGCAGGGTTGGTATAGACCAATCAAAGAACAGCATAAGCACTCTTAAGAACATAACAGTGATTCACAATTTGCTTACATTGAGGCTTTGCCTGGGAATTTTCTGTTGCTAGACCCTAACTTCAGTTAATAAGAAAAAAACCTTTATTTGAATAATTTTTGAGCTCTGTGTTTAACAGTGAGATTTCTCCTGGGAGTGGGAAAAAGCCTGTGTCCTTTGGGAATGAAGTATGTCTTCTTTTTGCTTGAAAACTTAATTTATTTTGGCTGTGTCTTTGGGGAAACAGCACAATTAGGAACCTCCCTATCTCTCTACTGTAGAATTACCTGGTAAAACAAGCAGCAGCTCCAATGAGTAATTGCTGACGGTTGAAATGTTCTGTCTTTCCTACTTCTTAGATGTTCACATTTTAAAGTGATAGAAAAATCCTTTGAAAATAATCAAATTTTTATATAGAAGGAAGTTTTCATAATACACAGAACTATATATCAATCCAATTATGCCTCAGTGTGATTATATTTGAAAGAGGAAAGTTAAGCCAAGCAAGCACCTTAAACTGCTGAGCCATCTCCTTAATCTAGATAAACATCAATGTGATGGTTTTGGGCTAAAAGAACCTATTGAATAACTGGACTTCATTTCCCCTGTCCCAGTTCTAATTCAAGATACCAAGTGAGGCAAACAAACTCAAAAGATCAACATTTTTGGCAACTTGTATTGGAACATTATCAATAGAGTACTGCTTGCTGTTTGCTTGTCTGAGAATCTGATTTCAAGGAATTGAGCTAAACCCACAGCTCTTTCTAAGGACAGACATTATTTCCCTTTCCATGACACTTAAATTGTGACACTTTGTAATTATATCTATTCCCAGCCATGTTTCTAACATTGGTCACTTTTTCTAAGTCAGCCAGGACCCAGAATAGATCCTTGTGGGTCAACAGTGATAGCTTGAATTGATTTGGACACACTCTAGTGCTTAATAAGATGTCAGATGTGGAGATGAGTGTCTTCTCCCAGACAGTTTCCTTTTCTTGCAACATGTAACATCCCTGAAATTACAGAATTATAATCATTATTTCTTTTCAACATGCTAACTTTTAAAAATAGTTCATTTATTTGGAGAGAGAAAGAGAGAGAGAGAGAAAAAGAGAGAGAAAGTGGGCATGCCGGGACTCTTGTCAAACTCCAGATGCACTTGCTACTTCACATGTCTGGCTTTAGGTAGGTACTGGGGAAATGGACACTTGCAAGCAAGCACCTTAACTGCTGAGCGATCTCTCCAGACTCTACAATTACTGTTTATTGCACAACATGATATAGTTATGTCTTATGCTTAATTTGGGCAGAATACAAAATCTCTTTGTGTGATTTTATAAGACTGCAAGTCAAATCTTTGCCTAGAGCATTACATGAGGCAATAGTGTAGAAAATAACTGTAAACTAGAGCCCTTAGGGCCATCGGTGAGTTTATAGATTGTCCTATGACCCAAGTCTGGAATTAATGGCAACAAAAGAAGTGTGCTGGTGAGTTTGCACACCTAGAAATATTACAGGGCTCATGTGAAATTATCACTATTTGCAAGATAAGAGAACCTGACTGAAAGAATAAAGAATGAAATAAACAAATGGAGATTAACAGATAAATGAGGAAGAGAGGCAGGGAGAGGACACAACTAAACTACTTATCATTGACCTTTTTGGATCTAGAAATATCAGGTGTCACCTCTCTGTGACAATCATGGACCATAAAAATATGTCATTTACCTATTTTTGAAATGGATTTATTTTGTTCAATATTGTATTGTAAGATGTAAGCTGTAAGCAATGTATAGCATTATACTGTATAAAGAAAAAGTGAACTGCTAATAAACAAAGCTGGGTGTCAGAACTTCCTCTCATATGCATTTCCTATGTTATCTTTGGAAACGCCCTTCATGATTCTGAATGTTTCTTTATCTCATGATTAGACAATTTACTGTCAGATATCACAGCATTTGTGGTGGAGCCAAATGAAGCCAAAATGGTGGAAATTTGCCGATTTCTTCTGTCAGAGCCGAAGCCTTCATGTTCTTCCGACTTTCCTGCAATGTGTGTGGTTGTTTACAAGGTGGCTGCCGATTTGGCTATGTAGTGTCAAATGCAAAATGCTTCATAGAAAAACCTCTTCTGCTTGAAAACTCAATCTCTGTATACTCCAGAAGATGCAAAAGTATCATTTTTGTCATTAATCTTCATCCAATGAAAACAATTAACCCTGAAACATTCATCTACAAGCTGTTTTCTTTCTTACTTGGAACTTTGCTAATTTTCAGAGAACCTTAAAGGAAAAAAAAAGGCTGGAATCATCAGTTCTAAATCTATATAAGTAGTTTTTATTTTTTTCATTGATGCATTATGCACATAACCTTCCGTGGTCATGCTGCCTGCAAGGCTGTGTCGTTGGGGAATGTGTTATTCCAGTCAAGAAGTTCAGAGAGCTCTTAGGGCATAGTCAAAATAATGGAACTATTGAATTACTCTGAAAATAAATTGTATATATTTTACATAAAATGGATTACATTATTGGGTTAGGTCAGTCACACAGATGTTCAACTCATCACATTAACCACACAACTAGTATTTTTTTTGGCATATGTGCAACCTGTCATCCAAATTATAAACAAATATGTTCAAGTTTTAAAAATTCTTTCTCTTTGTGAAATATTTCTCATGGAAAATGTCATGCATAATACATCAGTAATGCATTTTTACCATGCACTTACAAAACCAATTTATAGTGTAGGATAGACAACAATGATAAAATTAATTTGAAAATTTTATAAGGAAATTTGATGTCTAAAGCTTTTCTCATAGACCTTTGTTTATCTTTCTATGTAGGCAATAAAGTCAAAGAAAGTACTGACATTTTAGATAAAATCACGATACATTCTAAAATGTTGCCACAGCTATCTCCTTCATATCTAAGCAATCTGAGCCCTAAAGATATTAAGAAAGTGAAGCCATGAGTCTTAATAAAAGTCAATATCCTGGGGGTAATTTGCCCTTACAACATCATATCCTGTGAAGAGCTAGAATTTCCTCACCATTGCATCTCTCTGAAAATCACCTTGAAAATTATGATTTTTAGATATTTTCATTCTTTAAATTTAAGGCAGAAAATGACACTTTCACACAACTTTATATAAGTGCTTTTCTAAGGATTAAGAAGTTATATGACAAAATTTCTCAGAGAGTATTATAATCAGACAAGGTGAGTTCATTAAGCAGATGGGAGGGAGAAATACATCTTATGATATTTATTGATATATTATGATAAAGTAATATAAACTGTACATTAAATTTTGGAGTCTTCTGGGAACTGCCTTCTTTCTTCCCTTCTTTGCTTCTTCAGTTAAGAGATTCTATTCTATAATTGTACTGCAACAAGTGAATAGATCATTTTAAATATTTTTTCAATAGTACTTCCTAGAACACTGTGGACAAAAAAAATTATAAACCTGGTATCTTAAGGCTAAGGGGAGATATAGGAATCATTCAGGCAACCAGTCATTTCAGAAATCTTTTCCTTAAATAATTAGGTTAAAGTAAGGTTGTTTGAAACATTCTTCAAGTATAACCTTGTTAAATATTCTTATGTCTATACACAAACAAGTTGATACTTAAGCTATCTCAGTACTAGTAGATAAATATTTAATTTGCACAAAAGACCACAGACAGAATTTGTGTGTTGGTTTCTTATAAGCTCCATTGCCAAGTTGATAAGGTAAAGAGCTAACATCCTTTATGTGTGTGAGTGGTTATTTTGTGACAGGTAATGAAAGAAATGCTATCCTTTTGTTGACCAAATAGATATTTTATTAACCATTAAAGTTATGATCATCAATTCAATATAAGGCTAGGTAGTCAGAGCTATAGTGGTATAAATTAAGAAATGTTTTTAAATTAAGGAGAAATATTTAAATATATAATTACAATCATTTTCATGTTCAGTGAGAAATTAGTATGTATATTCATGCATCCATTTGGAGAGATCTGGGGTTATAATGGTATATATTTTTCTTAAATCAAATGGAGAGTACTGAGAACAAACTTTCTCTCCAAAACTTCATAGAATTATGTTCATGAAGGTAATTCTTCATTTTGCCTTGGCTTCTCTAACAATCAGAAATAAAAGAGAATTTAACAAGGCACATTATAGTAAAAATAGCCTTTCTACTATAATTCAGCTCATTGCATACTGACGTGACCAGCCAAGGGAGATCCAACCTTTACCAAAATCCAGAAAGTGGAAAATTGGGATGTTACCACTGGATCAACAAGTTTGACATACTATTTTTATGAATCATGAGGCAACTGACACCTTACATATGCATATCCATCTATGTGAAAATTGGATTGTAAAACAGAGGCAGAAAAACAAAGTCACATTCTCATGAGACACCTGTCATCAAACACTTCAAACATCAGTGAACACTTGGCTGCTTCCCTAATTTACCCTTTGAAACTCTCCTGTGGACACGTCTTGTTGATAGGATGTCACTCAGGCGCAATATCTGAAACAAATATGTGAAAGAAAGTGTTTATTGTCCTCTTGCAGTACAGAAAAGCTACTGGTTGGTAAGAGGAATGGACTTGTCAGTGGATCATGTTCAGCAAGGCTTTCGTGCTGAGAACTTGTGTATTACAGGCACTAAAACTCTCATTTGCCTAACTTACTAATACTCTATATACTTCAAAGATTAGACCTTTTCCTTACCTGCAACCATTCCCTTTCTTAATACAAAAAACATTAACCAAATAATGCAGGATTATAATTTTTTTTTGGCTTTCTCCCTTCAAATTCACTAGTGTGCTTGGTTCTCTTGCTGCCCCACATTTACTATACCTTGGTCTAGAGCATTTTCAATGAATAACCAATGTATTTCAACTCTCAGGTTTCATCATGTACCTACTTAGAATTTTTCAGCAACAATATTAACTTATAGTCATGTATCACACCAGTGTCTTGTTTGAAAATTTATCATGAGTGTGATGAAGATCACATAAGTATTTAGTGCAAATGAAAAATTTCTACCATCCTGATAAAACCATCATGATAAAATTATATAACACATTGCTCATCCACTTGTGATTAAGATGACATACATAAGCCTATTTAAGGTATATTTATATACACAAATATTGTTTTACAATACCTTGCAGTACTCAACAAAGGTGACCAATTTTGTTTGAATTAAGTGTTTTTATAACTCAAACATAAATATATATTATTTTTATGATAACATTTGTTGTCCTATCATGACCCAATTGAAAATAATTTCAACTTTATTTACATTTGTCTTATGTTCAGCATAATCTTAGATACAACCTATTTTCCTCTCTCATCTGTGAGCTAAAATGATACATCCATAACTTAAAAATACATAAGATTTTCATCAAATAGTTTTGAATCCTTTTCCACAAAACTAATTCTACTTGTTTACATTCCTTCCCCATTCTTATCTACAATAATCATAATGGCAATCTATATGATGCCGAGAATTCAGATTTTATCATACAGACAGTAGATCTTCCTTTGTTCCCACCTTTCCTTCATGTAAGTTGAAATTTAAGAGAAATTGAAATGATTTAAAATGAACTATGAGTATAATATCATGATTTCTTCCTGACAATTTAGTTTACAGAGTATTCTGGTGTGTGGTAGTTTGAATAATGTCCCCCAAAAGAATTAAGGATTTATTAAAATTATTAGTTGTCTCCAGGCTTCTGGCTAGAGGAAGTACCACTTTGGCCTAGCCTCCTGGGGACTAACCCTTTCTAATTTGGATGTAAAATACTAAGGATAGATATGCAAAAAAAGAGCCAGAACCCTGACTTGGAGTTCTGCATTTTTGTGAATTAGTGTGTTACAGTGTGTTTACTTGGTGCTGGTGCTGGGATTCTGTCTCTGTCTCTGCTTGCTTCTGTGAAAGGGGGCCAGCTTTCCCTTAACTTCTTCCCCTGGATCTGTTCAATAAATTTTCCTCCCCAAATCGTGTGTGGTTTGGAGATTCATCCCAGCGGCGTGTGGCTGACTACGACATGGTGTAAAATCCATTGCAAATACTGTCATAGCTTGTTGAGAGAACTATGCTCTAAGAATTGAGTCATGATGTGATTTTTGTCATTTTCTTCACATGGTGAACATTTCTACAAACTCAGATGATGGCACCTTCTTCATCTCTAGGCTACCTTATTCTTTTATGGCACCAAAATGATATATGTAGCCGTGTTTGATTGAAATGTCCTTTCATGACTTTTATTTAAGTATAGGAATTGACAAATACTCATTGTGTTGATGTAAACCAGTAAAGTATTATGAGAAGAATGTGTTGGATTGATACAGTCTTAGCTAGGATAGAGGTATGTTGAATTTTCCTCCTGATTGAATGCTCCCAGAGATAAGCTTTCCTCCATACTGCTTCTATCATAACCAAAGGACTTCCTTAAATGGTTGTATTTTTGGTGTTCTTGGGTCATCCTTAAAGAACTCTGGTATATATTTGTGAAAAAATATCTTAATATTCGCTGGAGATATTTTAAGATCATAATCCCCCATACAAATTTGTTTTAAAATTTTAGTACTTCTATTTTTAGAGATTCAGTTTCACACAAATTACATGTGCATTATCTATATTATGAAGAAAGAAAAATGTGAATTTTTAATTTTGAGGTACTTCCTGAATCAGTGAACATACTTGCTTATGAATTTTATGCTCCATGCAATTACAATTTTGTACTTCAAAAAGCCACAGTGATTAAAAACCATGAGTAAGCCAGCTACCTTTACCTTTTGTACCAAATGAACATGTATAAAATTGGACCATGAAAAATATAATTTCATTATATTAATTTGAAAACTATTACTGGCATATAAAATCTCATATTAAAGATATTTCATAATAAAGGCTGGGGAGAAAAGTGTTAGATATCTAAGTGCTGCTAAGGTTGATATTTATACCCAACAGTCATATTTTAAAATGAAATATACCTTATCTGGCAGCAAGATTTAGAGTGGTTCTGGAAACATAAGCAAGTGAGGTCAATCTGGCAGAAGAAAGTCACTGCGAAAGTAGGTTCAAAATTATACCTGCTCCCATTTTCTTCTTTGCCTTCTACTTCCTGACAGCCATCAAGTGAAGGACCTCCTCCTGACATGCTTGTCCTGATTCTCTGACTCACTAAGGACAAGAACCAAGTTAACAAAAGAATGCAGACAGCAGTCACTGAGACAATGCAGCATGTTAAATCCTTCCTCCCTTAAGATGTTTTCATCAGCCCTTTTCTAACAGGGTTAAACGTGTTAAAAAATGCTTGGAACCCAGAGAATGTCCAGATGAACAAGGGACCCACAGCCACAGCCATTCAATCAACACAGGATAAGCCAGTGAGACAGAAACCAACGATTTTCGACACAAAGACCCCTAAGCTCACAACCTTAAAGCAGCCTTAATACTCATCCACCACGACTGGGGGAACTGAGTGGAAGAGGGGGCAGAAAGATTGTGAGAGCCCTAGTGGAGGAGACTATCCAGAGGCATGGCACCCCTCAATAACAACATACTAGGGCCAGGAGAACCTGGCTGAATACCAGGCTATCCATAGTCCCCTGTCACAAGGACTGATCCAGAAGACCCATGGAGGAGGTTATCCAGCGGATTAGGGAGGGGAGGGAAGTGGGGAATTGGGGATAACAACTCATTGTTTGCCCACTAAATATTGTAACTCATTATGGACAATAAAAAATAGAGGAAAATCCTATAAGTGGAATAAGGGAAATGAATATTTGTGGTTAAAAAAATGCTTGGATACTTGTGCACCACCACAAGAAATCACACCTCTACTTACACACACACACACACACACACACACACACACACACACACACACACACACACTCACACTCACATTATCTCCTCGGAGATGCCATGGTGTTGGTAGATAACCTGGCCAAACATGTTCTGATTCCAATCAGAAAATAATTAGTTGAGGTGAAAAAGACTTCCACCTGACAACTACTGTGACACAATTTTTAATCATTATTTTATGAGAAGTCAATGAGGGTTGCTAACAATAGACCATGATAATTACACTAGGAGTACTTGCTATCAGAAAATTTTTGCTGAAAAGTTTTATCAAGTAAAGGGAATTTTCTGACACTTTTGCTAATTAATGATTGACACCAAGAGGTAAAACTCAGCTTTGCCAGCTATGGTTTTGTGATCATCGCTGTAGATCTGAATCCAATCAATTACCAGTTGGGGAGCACTGCCCCCAAACCATCCATGAAAACAAGTGGAAGAGCAATTTGGGGGGGTTGTGTCTTAGGATAACAGGCCTTGGGGTGTCAATGCACACACATATACATTTGGTATCAGGCAGAAATGTGGGAGAAACATTGAATCTTGAGATCATTTTGCCTCATGTTTGTTAACTAATTAATTCTGTCATTTACTTCTTCATATCACATTTATATTTATTCTGTAAGCTTTAAACATAGTTTTCAGTTTTAATTGCCATATCATTTGCACAAAATAGTACTATTTACTATGTTATTTTCAAGCATATATCTATGTGGTATATAATCTTATATTTTAAATAAAAAACAAAATGTTTAATGAAAATATTATTTGTAATTTTTATGAATCCATTGATTGCATAATTATAAAAACAGCCCAGTTGCTATAGATATGTTTTTTTTTATGAACAGCGTGATACTTAATTGTCTCACTTTATAATATGTACAGAAATGTCTTGAGTTTCAAAGATTCCTTCAAACTAGATATGTAGTCAGAACCTAATAATTTTGCCAACTTTTAATTATTTTATTGTTTTCATAAAGGCTATAGTCTTATATAACCGCTCCCTGGTCCCCCTTTCCCTGAGGAGTCTCATCAGTAGGGTTGTGGGGTTGTTGATGTTCACTATTGGGTAACTGAGTCTTCAGTCAGTCTGGGCAGAGGGTGGAGGGCAAAGCTAACATGATGTCATTGGAATCATTAGAGTGTTTCTTTTTTTTTTTTTTTTTTTTTTTTTGGTTTTTCAAGGTAGGGTCTCACTCTAGCCCAGGCTGACCTGGAATTCACTATGTAGTCTCAGGGTGGCCTTGAACTCATGGAAATCCTCCTACCTCTGCCTCCGAGTGCTAGGATTAAAGGCGTGAGCCACCATGCCCAGCTTTAGAGTGTTTCTTAATCCCAGATGATTAGTATTCATATGCATAAGAACCATGAAGATGACATGAAACTGCAGAGAACAGCCAGCCATCTACCTTCCTCAGATAATGAAAAGACACAAAGTACCAAACCAGTCCTATTCAAATCTTGATATCAGTTGTCTGTCCTCCAAACTGTGAGACTTTGAATTAATGCTGTTTGAGCTATCCAAAATTTACTATCCTAGACTACATTAGAAGGGTTTAGTCATAGTAAAATATTTTATGCTAATAACTTACTAATAACAATACCACAAGGACCTGAAATTATTATCCCTCCAAACTGATAACAAAATTTCCCTTTAAAGTTATCTGATCAATACAGCTATAAAAATTCTAATGTTTATAGCAATCATTTGATATACTCCTATTCACTGTAACAGTATTTCTACTATAAATGATTAACATAGAAAATACATATGGAACAATTGTTCTGGTCAACTGCAATATCTAAATTCCCAGACACACACACACACACACACACACACACACACACACACACACACACACAGAGAGAGAGAGAGAGAGAGAGAGAGAGAGAGAGAGAGAGAGAGAGAAAGAGAAAGAGAAAGAGAAAGAGAGACAGACAGACAGACAGACAGGCAGGCAGACACAGAGAGAGAGGCATTAATATTCATTGTTTTTTCCAACTTTTTAACCAGAAGATTTTAAAGAATCTGCACATTAGGAGGGAAACTGAAATATGAAATCACATTACTGAACTAATATGATTGAATATAAAAATGAATTCCAAGGGGTCGGTATTGTGGAGTAGATCTCTATTGAAATGAGGACTAATTAACAAAACAAAATGAACCAAAAATAAACAAATAAAATAGAATATCTTCACAAAACTGTTGAAGCCTTCCTTTTGTACTCTTAGATAAATGCCAGGATGAATGTGGATATGCTGATATTTTCCCAGGTTTGGCAAAACAAGCAAACAAACAAACCAACCAACAACTCTCCTGGGAATCCACTGGTGTTATAGCCCTATCTAAGGAGATGGCTCTCTTCTTGCTGATGATGAAAAGTCTTTTTGAACCATTTAGTATATTTATTAGTCAAAGCAGTAGACTCATGCCTTAGCACTAGGACTTAATCAGTTCCATCATGTAGATTAAACACTGTTTTTCATGCTGGGGAGATTGCTTAGTGGTTAAAGCTCTTGCAGCACAAGTATGATTATTTGATTTCAGATCCCCAAACTCAAAGCAGATGTTGCAGCAGGTGTCAAGAATCCCAGCATGCATGTGTTGAGATGAGATTGAGAAGGTTGAATCTTCCACAAGGTTGCAGTCCAAGCAGCTTGGCAAACCCAGCCATGGACAATGAGAGACCCCGCCTCAAATAAAAGTCAAATGTTAAAGTATTTGATGTTATCCTCTGATCTACACAGATGAACTGTGTTACACACCTGCAGCTACCCCATACAGTGAAAATGGAAACAACAAACACTATTTTTTTTGTTTTAAATGTTTTTATTGGCTTAAAATTATATATATATATATATATATATATATATATATATATATATATATATATATATATAAACACAACAATATGCTATTAGATAAAGCCATTGAATCCCTGATGACATTCCCTTTTATGCATTAGTTATTCTCCCCTCCATGACTCTTACATTCTTTCCGCCCCCTCTTCTGCAAATTTCCCTGAGTCATAGGGGGTGAATTCAAAATTTCCATACTTATTAGGTTTGTAAAAGTCTCTAAATTTGTGTTTTGGACAATTTTGGGCACTCTTGGTGCCTCTCTCCATTGTCCTTCTGTGGGTTTTCTGCCTTGCTATGAGAATAGATGTTTTGCTTGTCATCCCAATTCCTTAGAGGTCGTGTTTGGGCTCTACATGGATGATCTCCTGCTTGGGTGTCCCCTGTCACATCAGGTCCCCTTAAAGGGCCTGAGAGAAGGCACAGAGTGAACAAGTCTTTCATGATTGAAGGATTGCTGAGTCTTTCAAACTCTCTATCTTAGATTTCTCACACCTCATTTTTGTTTTCTAAAAATGCTATTCACTATGATCTGAGATTGTCTGATAACAAATAACAGGATTTTAAAAACTGGAGCCATGCCATGTTTTAGTATATATGTTTTGCAAAGATTTATTTGGTTATAATACTTAGGATGAGATTGCACAGTGATTTTTTATGATTCTCTCCTCCTTTTATACACAGAAGGCTACTATAATTTCATAAACTATCATTCTTGTAGGTAATTGTGACTTTTTGTTATCATTCAGTAATATTTAATGTATTCTTCATGCGGCATCCACTTATACTGGTATAGGGAATTCTAAAAAATAGTCTAAAATTGTTTTTAAAATACTCATTTTTATTTGGCTTTACAAATTGAGAAAGGAAGAAAACATGCTTTTTGCTTATTATAGCACTCTTGTTAGACCAAAGAAATAAAAGAGTATTTGAGCAGGAACGGCTTATGAGTTACTTTAATTGGACAATTGTATTGATCAAGTTGAATGTCTAATGGCTCTGTTTTCTAAGTTGAGAGAATACATTTAATGAGTCCATCCCAAGAGAGGATTTTACTTAATGCAATTAACAGGAAAGAGAATATTGTTCATTTTATTATAAAGAGCTTCTGCCATTTAATTTAATCTGTTTAATGACATGCCAGCATATTTGGGTGAGTTGATATCTTAAGTATATTCATGACATAATGCAATGAAAAATGATTTTACAAATCACAGAAATACAGGGAAATTTTCCTCACAAATATAAAAATGTTTAAAAATCTGCCTATAACCTGCAATAAGTGAGAATAATTGGTATATTAGAGAGATATCAAAGATATTTTCTCATTTTATGGTGGTAAAATTTTCCAAAGACTCATATTCCTTCAATAATGTTTAAATGCTTGTATTTCTATTCTTTAAAAAATGACATATTGATAGGATCATTTAAAGGGTGCTTTATGTGTGCAAGAAACAAAGATTATTCGTTACATCTTTCTAAGTGAATATTTGGAGAAACCCATACTCCTTTGAAGAGCAAAACCTATAAAACTGAAACAGCCACAGTTAGAACATATAGCAGACAGACACAACCACATTCACAATTCATTCAGAGCAAATATTCATCATAATATCAGTTAATTATTGTTCATACCCATTCCTCACATCTTCCTATGGTGTCTACATGCTTTACATGTCTTTACAAATCTTTCTGTGACATGTGCTACTCTGAGCCACCCATGAAAATACACAGCTGGTTTTTTTTTCCCCCCCCCCGGGTAGTGTCTCACTCGAGCCCAGGCTGACCTGGAATTCATTATGTAGACCCAGGATCCCAGGATGTCCTTGAACTCAATGGGATCCTCCTACTTCTACATCCTGGGAATAAGGGTGCTGGTTTTTTCCACCATTCCAGGCTTACACAGAATTTTTATAATAGTACATCCTGTTAATTTGTAAACTTATTATATTATAGTAAATAGTATAAAAATGGGCATACTAGGGCTGGAGAGATGGCTCAGGGGTTAAGGCACTTGCCTCCAATGCCTAAGGCCCGGGTTCAATTCCCCAGGACCCACATACACCTGACCCACAAGGTGGTGGCCCTGGTTCTCTCTCTCTCTCACTCTCTGCTTGAAAATGAATAAATAAAATATTTTTTAAAAATGGGCATACTAATTGTACAATTTTATACCATACCAGAATTTATTAATATTTATCTTGTGAACTGCATAGTCTTCTGGATTCATATGATTTTAACAAAAGTGGATTCACTGATGAATGGTAAACATTCTAATATTTTTTGGATAAATGGATGAATGTGTCTTTTAAAATAAATTTATAACTCTTAGTGCATTTATGAATTGATATGATATTCTACAGGCATTCAATAGAAGAAATGATTTTAATACAATATTATAACTCCAAATTTAATAAGAAAAAATGACAGAAAAATATCTGTAAATTACATGATACAATTATTTTGTAACTTGTCACCATAACATATTACCATGAAGTTTTCTTGTGTCAGAAATCCAGCAAGATTTTTATTGTTTGAGTTAAAATTTACAATATAACCTAGTTGTTTTTTTTCTTATTATAGTTTATTTTTCTTTCAAGGCATTTTACAAGTAACTTACTTTTTTGAGGATGAAATGACCCAATGACATGTTGTCTATGTTATACTTTGTGTCTGGGAAAGGCAAAGAATAATTAAACAAGAAATAAATCCATGTGTATATGCACTCATTTTGGGGAAGTACAATAAACTATATATTAAAAATAAAGTGAGAATATTTTGAAATTAGAAAATCATGGAAACAGAAATTGGAGAATTTGACAGAAAGGCATAGTGGAAGTACAGAGTGAGAATTAGTGTAGATTTCTGTACAAAAGGTAAAAATATTCTTAATATTTGTGACAAAATAATGTCAAGAGTATTACCTCTACTGAAAGATATGCTTAAATGTTTAAGGTAAATTTAATATTGTATTTTTGTATGATAATGAAACTAGTAAAATTATTGATTTTTTAAAAAAATATTTATTACCCATTAAAGAAAAAAAAAGAGAGAGAAACTGGCTACTTCTGGAGCAGTTCATAACCCCCTATCCAATGGACAGATCCAGTATACACACTGAAGAAGGTCCCCAGTGGGTAGGGGACAGGGAGGAGGGAAACATGGACACATTCACAAGATTAGATCATACAATGTATATACTTATTCATAATAAAGATATTAAAATGAATTACTTTGGGCTCTAATAACAAGTATTTTGTATTTACATTGTTATTTTGTTTCTATTATGTTTCTAGAACAGTCACATCATTACTCAGTGATTTAAAAGAGATATTTTTGTAAGTAACTTCTTAATATTTACTTTCTTAGTTACATCTGCTGTGCTTTACATAAATCAATTTCTAATTACATGTATCCAATGTTTTCACATGTTCTAATAACTTCGATAAGTCATTGTTTCCACATCTTATGCCTTAAAAAATAGTCTTACTACGCATAAGAACACCCAGAATAAAGAATACTGATTTACTGACACCTTTCTTTAAACTTTAATATGTGTAAACTGATACAAAATGAGATCCACTAATTTCATCATTACAATAGTCATAAATCCATGATTTCTGTATCCAAGCCAGTGCTATTTTCACTGAGAAACTATGCAGACATAAATTCTATGTACCTTTGGGCCAGCGAGATGGTTCAAATGGTAAAGTGACCTGAGGTTGTAGCCTTAGCACCCACTTAAAATACCAGGCATGGTGGTGCAGCCAGTTCTCCCAGTGCTGAGTAGGTCCACCCAGGAAGATCCCAAGGTCATGATGATTAGTCTACAGAAAATTGTTACTTCCCAGCTTAACATGATACCATGTCTCAAAAAAATAAGGTACAGAATAAATAAGAATGGCACTCAATATTGATCTCAGGCCTCTATATAACACACATGCAAACATGTGCGCGCACACAAACACAAATGTTCTTCACACATATGAACACATATATGTGCACACCACATGTATACTTACAAAATTCTTATTTTGCTTTTTCTATCATCTATCAATTTATCTATCTAAAATCATTAGACTCTGAAAACCTGTTAATGGGCTAAAGGCACCTACAATCTCTCACTGATATTACTCCTTACCTTCTCTTTGGTTGAAAATATGAAATGCTTTTTGGATCCAAGTAACCCAGTGCATAAGAGATACAATCCCTAACACATCATCTATGGACCAAATGAAACCTTTGAGGAAATGGTGAGCTGAACAAGAGTGCTGATTCCACAGCAAGTCAGGTAACCTATGCAACAGCAATGGAGACAGATATTGAGGATACACAACATAGCCCAAAGCAGGAACCCAGAGACTCTTAAGACCTCAACAATAGGGCAGACTTAAAATTCACCCACCATGGCTCAGGGAACTTTGCAGAAGGGGGGGCAGATTGTAATCCACTTTGATTTGACTTTTTCAAAATTAGCAACTTCCATAAGCATAAACAATGTACTGTGATCACAATCCCATCCCACTACCCAAATTGTCCCCCTCCCCTTCCAATTATGGCTTGTGTAATAACTGCCAGTATATATAATAATTTAATATGCTTATGTGTAGTATATTAATGTCAAGTTTATGATGCATGAGCTAGGGGCCAACGTAATCATGAATGGTAATTGTAATGTCAAGGTGTGAGTACAGATCAATATAAGAACATTATTTATTAATTATGTCCAATTGCTGAATTGTCTTAACTTGACAACTTGGAAATCTTTCTATGAATCTGTTTTTTCATTTAGACGCTTTGAATCACATTTTAAGGTCTTTGGTTTAGGGAATCTAAACATGACATACTATGGCAGAATATGGGGGAGAGTAAAAATATTCCTTGAATTACCGTGATATTTCTTTTTTTTTTCTTAACACATTATATTTATAGTTGACATTTATGCCAAACATAATTTTCTTTCTGATTTTCATTTGTTTCTGGTGATATGTGTGGTATCCACAGACACTTCACATGAGCAGATAAGATAGGTTTACAGTGGGTAGTAATACTTAGGAACAGCAAAATAAAACTGAATAATGTCCACCTGACAGTAACACAGTCCATTGACCTCCAAATCACTCTCAGAGTCAAGGTTCTGTTTCAGTCACCTCTGAATCCCTAATGCATTTTTTTCTGATTTCCACACACCAGAATGTGGCAGGTTAAAAAGTTTTAAAGGCAGTAAATATACCCTAAATAAAGACAAAGCCCTCACTACCATCTCAGAATTACAAAGGAAAATTTTTTTAAAAATCTTATTTTTTTACCAAGCATTCTGCCAAATGCACACAGAATTTAAATTTTAATTGGTGTCTTAGTTATCAATCCATAATTATTAATTACCATCTCTCCACTGCATATCTAACATTGAGATTCCAAGTATTGAAGGGACAAACTGAAACTACTTTTTTCTTGTGTGTTTCACATGAAATAATTGAATGAAAAAAAAAACTGGGTCTTTTGAAGTGATTATAGTTGGCATGGGAATTTTAATGAGAATTACAAAATAGTCTGAACATTTATAGAAGCTGTAAGGAAACACCAAGACTTATGTTTGACCTAGAGGTTTAATTGTAGAGATAAAGGAAAGATATATAGAAAAGAAACAGTAGCAAGTTAGGCATTTATGTTAAAACACATAATGATGAAAGAGAAAAAAGTAGAAAAACTTATATTTTAGCAACATGTAAGAAAATACGGGTATATTGTGCAGTTTAGGTACTTTATATGGGTATGGCAAATTGGGAAGAGAACATTATCCTGGTATTTTCATAATTTTTAAGCTTATGGCTAAATGACCCAATGATCCTAAATTATATTAGCAAAGCCAAGGATATTGTTAGTAAGTGAGTGGATATATAGAATAGTTTTTTTTTGGGGAAGAATCCAAAGTAAAAAAAAAAACACAAATAAACAAAAAACCCTACCTCATGGTCTGGTCCAGCAATCCCACTGAGGAAGGCTCCAGAGGGTTGGGGATAAGGAGGAGGGAAATTGGGGTACCACCACAAGACTTGCTCATACAATCTAATCATATATAATAATTAACAATAAATAAATTAAAAAATAGACATTCTTCCAAAAAACGACTTGAGAGAAAGGATGATGGTATTGAACAAATATGTTAATATTGTTTTGCTATAAATGTAGGCAACTTTTGTAAAAACATATCAGCTACAATATTCCTTTTACTTCCAATCAACAATTAGACAAGCACCTGGCACATAATATGTTGTGGTTACCTTCATGTTTCTGGGAAAATCCACCTGATAGAGGAAAGTTTTTATTTTGACTTCAGTCATAAGGGGAGTCTTCGTGATGGCAGGGGAAAGCATGGCATGAGCAGAGGCGGGGCATCACTTCTGCTACAGCTGGCAGCAAACATTATCCAGAGAGTGAGTCAGACTCCTAAGAAGGACACTGGTTATTACACCCCCAAGTCTGCCTCCAATAGCCTACATCCTCCAGCAAGGCTCCAGTTTCCAAATTGCCACAAGCTGGGGATCAAGCATTGAGCACATATGAATTTATGGGGAAACCTAATTAAGACCACCATTCACTATATCTCAATAAATGATTGTGAATTGCTTTGACATCATTATTTTCAATATTATAGCAGTGACAAAATGGTTCCAAGGAATCTCTCCTTAGCTTCCTTCTACCAAAACTCACCTCAAAGGCTTTTCAACTTTTGAAAAGTCCTTGTGTTTTGAACGTCATGTTCAAGTCTATATTGGTTGTCAACCATTTTCCCCAGGTAATGTCTCATCACCCTGACTTCCCCTTTTTCAGAATCCTTCATGGAGAGTGAACCAGAGTCTCCCCTTTTTCCCATACTAATTACTTTTAGAAATTTTCATTCCACTTGCCACATTCCAAGAATTTCTTAGCTTTAATTACAATCAAATATATTAGGAAAATACAAAGACAATTATAATCCATTTAGGCTTTTTTTTTAGCCATATGGTTCCTGTTTGTTTTCCTGTGGGGTGACTGTTATCTTATGAAAGACTAGAAAGAAAAAGTGAGAATATGACGGTCTAGTGAGAAAAACAGTTGGAGGCTGTTTGCTTCTTTAAAACTTTTCCTAGTGACCTGGGTTTCTTGAGAATCTGGCCTTTCTTACATTGCTGAGGGGGTGTAACCTGCCAGTTGCTCTCCTCAGGAGGTTCATTTTCAGAAAACGTTCTCAGAAACTCATTTCATTATAGCACAAGCTGAAGGGTCTGTGGAAAATGTGAATAGAAGTTCACCAGAGCAAGAATGCAAATGCTCCAAACTCAGATGCAATAAAACTTTGAATTCAACATTTCTTAAAGCCTTGTACAAACATCAGCTTCTATAATTAATCCTCTCAATTTCCCCAGAAGTCATATTTCATTATCCTTGATTTACAATCATAAAACAAAAATACCAAGAAAATGCACAGCCTGCATTGTCAGACAAATCTTTTTAAAATACTACTTTCCTCCTGCTGTTCCCATCCTTGGGTGGCTTGCTTTTTCTCCCATATTACTTCTAAATCCTTCTGTTTCTGCCCCAAATCCTAGCCTTTATGCAATAAGCACATCCTAATATTACTAACCCTTGGCTTGCAGTGGAAGTAGTCAAATCCTTTAAAGGCGCCTCAGACATAATAATACTTCTAATTCATTTCCCTTCCTGCCCTTTTGTCATGTGCCATTCTTATCGTATACTTATTCTGACATCACCTTCCTTTAGTACGGCTTCTGTGCTGAGATGCAATGAATTTTCAATCAAAAGAATGTACAATTATTATGTTTCCCTTATCAATGTGCTATGGCTTCTTCAATAACTAGGAGATTTTCTTTAAGTATAATATTGATTGTTGTTAACTGTTTAGTAACCTTTGTGCATAGACACCATTTTTCTCATAACAAACTCATCCCATGGTATTGTTTGTCATTTAAAAAAAAACAATTGTGTGTGTGTGTAAGAGA
>PVHP010002660.1:67801-88465 GCA_004024765.1 Zapus hudsonius
AATCAAACTCTGGCCATCAGGCTTTGCAAGCAAGCACACTTTGAGCCATCTTTTCTATCTGGTGTCTGTTACTTTACAAAAATCAATAATTTTGAAATTTAACATGAGAAAGAAATTTCTCAATGGCATAGTGTCACATGTTGTATTTCAATTCACCAAATGATCTTGTATCTTCCAAATAATTAATATGCTTTCTTTGTCCTTTTATAATCCCGGCCTTCTTCCTAAAACTAAATTTGTTGGTATGTTGTTGGAACCTTTAAATTTGATATGCCATCGACAAGTATAAAGAGAAAATTAGATCCATTGTGCTAAAGAGAGCTGCATTCAGGCTCACAATATCACACTGAGTTTATTCCAGATGTGTTTGCTTTGAAGACCTTCCCTAACAAAGCACCTTAGCTTGATGGCTTCAGCAGCAGAGCTCTATGTTTTCACCGTTTTGGTGATATCTGAAGGAGAGGAGCCAGCAGAGTTGGTTTCTACAAGTTCTACAAGGGCTTGTGAATGGCCGTCTGTGTCCATGTTTTTGCGCCCTATTCCCTCCGTATGTGCCTGTGACCTTGTCTGTTCAGACAGGGACAATAGTGGGCCAGGGCCCCCAGAGATTAACATATATTAGCCTTATTACATCTTTACTAATCTATTTTCAGTCACAGTTACATTATGGTGTATTGCTGGTTAGGACTACAACATACAATTTTGTAATATCACAGTTTGGTTCATAAGAAATACTGAAGAGTGAAATGTGAAGGATGCATTTTAACTGAGACAACTTGGTTAAATTTTGCTCCGAACACATTCCTACCCTACTCATTCTATGCAATGGAGGCATGCCAGACAAGATAGAATTCAGAGAGAAAAACTAACATGGCAAGAGGGATATTCTTGCCAGGATAAGATTTTTTTTTCAGCTTTCTACAGAACTCTAGCCCCATTTGGCAGAAGACCAAGCAAGAGGGAGGAAACCTGGGAAGTTATTTTGCTTTTGTTCATTTATCCATCTGTCTACATGATCCCTGTGACATTGTTTTCCAAGTGGAGACCTGCTAATGCCAGCAACAGGGTAGTTGGCCTGAAATTAGCAATGTTTAGCCAGTTGCAGTTCTAAAGAATACAATACTCCTGGCAAAAATGTCTTATGTATGATTATTATACTTGCCAAAAATTAAAACTTTAGTAACATTGTTTAATGTATATGTTTTAGCGTTTGTGTTTTTACTCTATTGTACTCATGTTATGACAGACATTAAAGTTCCCTTGGTTATTCATTTATATCCAGGGATACAAAAGTTATCAGTTGGCTTATTGAAGTTTTCCTTTCATAGTAGTTTACTAAGGAAAAATAAAGCATGGAAGATTTGTTGTGTCTGCTCTTTTTTCTTCAAAATTATTTTATTTAAAAGTAAAAAAAATAGACTTCTCTATCTTAAAATATTAAGTATTTCAAATATATATATTTATTATGGTATAATTTACAATATATATGCATGTATGCATATACATAGAAGCATGTATTGTGCCTGATGAAGTTTATATATATATATATATATATATATATATTTCCATTGTGAAATAATCACCTCACCACCATCAAGTTTCCGAAAGCGTATGTACCACCCTTCTTTATTGCTCCTGTAAAACTATCTTCAGTTGCTTCTACATGTTAAGCATGTTGAATAGTGCTGTAATCAACATCAATGTGCAGATAATCTTCATGGGGCAATGATTTCATTTTGATGATATTGATATATATCATGAAAGTGAAATAATTATATATGCATATATATCAAGTACTAATATTGCCTGAATAATATAATAGTTTTGTGTTTATTACTTTTTTCTTTTTATTTTTTTTTATTGTCCATAATGAGTTACATTATTTAGTGGGCCAACAATGAGTTGTTATGTCCAAAATCCCAGTGCCCCCCCTTCCCCATTCCCAGTCAGCTGGATATCCTCCTCCGTGGGCCTTCTGGATCAGTCTTTGTGGTAGGGGACCATGGATAGCCCAGTCTTCAGCAGGGTTCTCATGACCCAAGTGTGTTGTTACTGAGGGTTGCCAAGTCTCTGATATTCTCCCCCACCACGGCTCTCACAATCTTTCCCCCCCCCTTCCACTCAGTTCCCTGAGTCGTGGTGGGTGAATATTAAGGCTGCTTTGCTTGTGAGCTTAGGGGGTTTTGTTTTGAAAATCATTGGTTTCTGTCTCACTGGCTTATCCTGTGTTATTTGAATGGCTGTGTTTATTTTTTGAGGGATTGCCTTGTTTTCCATAATGTCTGAATAATTCACATGTCTACTATCAGAGTACAAGTATTTAATTTTCCTCTAACTTTTAATTAGATGATATATTTTGACTTTGCTGGCCTTTAAAAATGTGCTCCACATCTTTCCTTTGAATCAGTTCTTGGAAGAATTTATGAAAGAGGTATGCTAGTTCTTTAAATATTTTATCGAATTCACCAGGGATGCCTCTGATCCAGTGGTTTTCATTTTTGGAAAGATTTTGATTCCTGATTTATTCTTTTCATTTTTAAATTAATGTGTTTTAATTTTATTTCCTCCTCCTGACTCATTCTTGGTAGGCACTATGTGTACAAGAAAAGATGATTTATTTTTCGACCTTTTATTTTATTTTTTTTTTTTGTGTGTGTGTGTTGTACATATGTGTGCTGTCCTGACTAGTGGGCGCATGTGAATGTGTTCACAGATGAGAGGAAGATCTAAGGTGTTCTTTGCTACCACTTCTCTGGCTTATTTCACTCAAATAGAGTCTAACTCAACATGGACCTGTCATATTTGTTTTGTTGTTGCTGTTGTTGTTGTTGTTATACTGGCTGACCAGTAAGCCCTAGCAAACTTTCTGTTTTGAACCACCTAAGGATGGCTGTAAACTTGCAATACTGCTATTCTGTAACCTAGCACTCATATTATAGATGTATTACCACGTCCTGGTAAAGACATTATTCCTTTTAATTCTTCCTATTCCTAGTTAAAAGTGATGTATTTTTTAAAGGTTAAAAAAAAACAAAGTTTAAAAAAAACCAAAACTTTTCTGTCAGCATAATAGTTATTTCCTTGGTAGAGGAAGTTTCTGGATTGTTCTTTCTTAGGATAAAATAGTGGACATTTCCTACGAGGAGAATGCTCCAAAGCTATTGCTATCAGGATAACACATGTGCAATAGTAGTATAATATTGCCTTTAAAATATTTGCTATTGGATTAAAAAATGTGGTACATTTACACGATGGAATTTTACTCAGTTGAAAGGAGAAAAATGACATAATGACATTTAAAGAAAAGTTAACAGATTTGGATCAGATCATACTTAGTGAACTCACACAAGAACAGAGTCAAACACTGCATGTTCTCCTTCATATGCAGTTCCTAACCACAGTAAGCTTAAACTCTCAGCAAACCTGACAGGTGAATTATGAGACTGTAAAAGGGAATGGAAGGAATTTGGGGGGGGAGAAGTGTGAGGGCGGGGGACTTATACAATGAGTATATCAGTAATAAATCAAAACCATAAAATCATTACTTTAATACAGTAAAATTTGGAGGAAGTTATGGGCATCACCTGATAAGATGGCCATGAATAGAATGGGAGCAAGCCTAACCCCATGAAAAATTGATCAGACCTGCAACTCACTGTCCCAATCAGTGGTTCCTTCCCACACTGAAGTGTTGATCAAAGAGACCCATGCATTCTCCCAAACAAGAACGGCTTCTGGTAATGCTCTTGAATACCTGCCCCAGGCCAAAGGTAAGTAAGATCCTATTGCTGAAGAAACCTGAGAAAGTCATTGGAGAACACCTTGAGACCCTGTGAGTTTCAGAATTGTAACCAGATCTCAGGTGCTAGCTGGAAGTTGATACATGAGCTACCAGGAGAAATGGTCAATGATATTTAGAGAAAGCAGAGACCACTGATATACAATTCAGACTGTCACGAGAATGCACAACATACTGCTTTATGGTAGAGACCAGAAGGTCAAAAAGTGATCACCTGTGTAATAGTGGTTCTAAACCTTAGAGGTTAATGGATGGCTTTCCAATTGGCTAAGAGATCCACTCAGTGACAAGGATCCCTTAAATGGAATTGAGGATCCAGGGAAAAATCATATTGGTACCAAAAACCTGGGCTCCAAAGGGAAATTCCCACTACCAGAGAACTACAGAGAGGCTACACCCAATAGAATTTTGTCAAATTAATATGTGTCTCATTTAACATATACTGATCTCACTCTCAGATGTAGATTCTGTTTGTATTTTTCAGAAGGTAGTGAGAGAGCTGTGGTCAACCCAATTTCATCAACAAACCATGGGATGATGGCTGACATCCTAGCAAGATATGAAACACCCTTTGACCTATCACATAGACCCCAAATGAAACCTATGAGAAAGAGACAAGATAAACAAGAGACCTATCTACACAGCAAGTCAGATAACCCAGGATAGGTCCAAGAGACAGACATAAACTATACCCAACACAACACAAAGCCAAAGTCCAGAGAAAATTAAGATCTCAACAATAAAGCAGAATTAGAACTCAACCAAAATGACTCAGGGAATTAAGTGGAAGAAGGGGAAGAAAGATTATAAGAGCCATGATGGAGGAGAATATACAGAGAATTTGCATGACACCCCCCCAACAGCAACAACACACAAAGTGGGTAACTGGATATGTCTTGTACAATTCATCACCCCCTACTCCATGGACTGATCCAGTATTCCCAATGAGGGGGATTTTGAGTGGATTGGGGAGAGGGTGGAGTGAAAGGGGGTTATCATCATAAGATTTGCTCATACAATGTATCTAATTATGTATAATAAAGATGTCAATAAAATTTCCTTTAAGAATAGTATAATAAACATTTCCATGTTTAATTGATTTTTGATTTATTAGAATGATGATTTTTCTTAAAGAATAAATTATCTATTGACTTAACATTCTAAATGACTAAGAAACACAGCCTTTGCAAAGCTTTTTATCTTGTCAGAGGCAACAGTAGACATGAATGAACAACCTACTGTGACTATGTTCTCTTAAATGCGAAACATTTTAAGAAGGTCCCTTGATGCTAAATTTATGGCTCTTGATAGCCTCTTCATTCATTCACACACGCACACACACACATGCACACACACTTATATGTTTATGTGTATTTTGTAAATATGTAAGAATGTTAAACCAAACCCTTGAAATCATTAGAAAATGATATTGCCTTATCATATCAAGAGAGATTATTATGATACCTGGACTTAGAAAAGTTTTGTTTATTGTCTGTAGGGCATGAAAAACATATTGTTGGAGGTGAAAAATACTTTTATTTTCTAATCGAGAAAATTCCACCTTTCTAAATTCTGAAGTCATTATCTCCCCATTTTTTTCTGATTCTTTTATACATCACTATTTATAGTCAATAATGTAAATAGTTTACACTTCCACTATTTTACAAAGACACTCCCTTGTTTAATTACAAAGGTTTATTGGAATTAGAAACATTGTCACTTTACTGATAGTTTTATCACTTTGAACAAAGTATTTTTTTAATTTTCAAGTTAAATTGTCCCTAGTTCATAATCAAGCTTTGTATTTTAACACTTGTTTGCAACAATTACATATTTTTGCTTTATAATGTGTCATAAAATAGTACCTGACAGCGACTGAACAAGATTAAGAGAAACATTTGCTCTTCTTATGACAACAAAGAAGCTAATTCTACTGAATTACATAACTAATAATGCATGCTTTATTTTATACTAGTCTTGGTATTAGAATGGACTAAATAAACATATATTGAGGAAAATATTTTTACAAAAATATCTCAATTATAATGCAAATTGTCCTCCTAGATTTCTTTGAATAAAGTGCGTGTGTGTGTGTGTGAGAGAGAGAGAGAGAGAGAGAGAGAGAGAGAGAGAGAGCATGGGCATATCAGAGCTTTGTGCTGCTATTAACAAACTGCAGGTGCTTTCACTACTTTTTTCTTCAGGCTTTTCTGGGTACTGGGGAATTATATTCAGGCCTGAAGACTTTGCAAGCAAACACTTTTAATTGCTGAGCTATCTTCTCAACTACCACAAAGACTGATCCAGATGGCCCATGGAGGAGGATATCCAGCTGACTGGGGATGGGGAAGCGGGGCAATGAGGAATTGGGGATAACAACTCATTGTTGGCCCACTAAACAATGTAACTCATTATGGACCATAAAAAAAATAAGTAGCCCTCTGACTTCATTAATAAAATATTCAAAAAAAGATAAAAAAGAAAATACAAAACAATTAATAAGTTATATTGTTTACCATATACAAGTATGAAAAGCACATTTATAAGTTTTACATATATGTATATAAAACAGGCATTTTACTTTGAAATACTATTCTGAACAGAAATCGTTTGAGGTACAAATAGGCAATAACTGTTTAAGTGAGCAATGACGAATCTTCTGAATCCAGTGTTATTATCTACACACTACAGAAGGTTTAATTACATATACCAACTCTGTCTTATATTAATAATAATGCAAGTAAATTTACACAAGATGGTAACATGTGGAATCTAATAAATCATATTGAGTTCACAATAAATTAATTCTATTTAAATTAATATTGTAGGTGTCATTGTTTCAATAGATGTCTCTCAATAGATTCAAGGATTATTAAGCTTGTAATTTGTCTCTTTCCTACTGGCTGGAGGAGGTGTCAACTTGGCCTGGCTGGATCCTAGGCTCCAGCCCTAAAGTGTTATTGGGGTGGATCTGGAATTAGAGCTATACCTATGCCAAGAGCAATCTGAGCTAGGAAGAGCTAGTTTGCTGATGTGTGTGTGTGTGTGTGTGTGTGTGTGTGTGTGTGTGTGTGTGTGTGCGCGCGCGCGCGCGCTTTGGAGTTTAAAGTTGGTTTACTTCCTTAATCACACCCTTTGTTCCTTTTTGAGACAGGATCTTCCATTGAACCTGAGACTAAGCCATCTAGTCAGTAAATCTAATAATCCTCCTCTTTCCACCTCTGTAGCACTGGGACTGTAGGCATATATCTCAATGTCCAGCTTTTACATAGGTGATAGAGATCCTAAGTCAGGTCCTCGTACTTGTATGGCTCGCACTTTGATGATTCAGCCATCTCCCCAACCTGGAGGTTGTATTCTTTTCTGTGAGAAAGTGAGCATTAAAACGGAAGGTTAATTAATATAGGCTGTTTTACTCCCATGGCACAAATCTCCCTTCATTTTAATAAAGATAGTAAACAACAATAACCCTAAAGCAAAATAAATTCTATATCCACTTCTTAAAATGTTTCTGCATGCCCCATGTTCACATAAATGAAGGTCAGAGAAATATATTGGGTGCCTTCATTTATTAATCTTCCACCTAATTAATGGTAGTAATAGCATGGGTGTGGTCAACTCATTGGAAAATATAGCACAACGATAGTTTTTCATTTAAGATATTTTCATAAAGCTTTCCTTTTTTGATTAGGAAAAACATTACTAAATCCACTTTGATAATTATGAGAAAAAAATCATGATCATAATAAGGAAGAATAATTGTGCATGCAGAGAGGTTTTTCACAGTGCTCAAGGTTTTACTTGTAATACTAGTTGGACTCTTATAAATAATTGTTTTCTTTTTCTTTTAGTTTCGACATTCCTCACATATAAAGGGAAAACATGGATTAAACCACCATGTTTATTTATTCAGAGAAATCAATTTTAAACTACAAAATTTCATATGGTCCAAATCACAATAAGTGTTAATCCACCACACATCAGGCAATAACCATTTCTTTTGTGTATTTGCTAAGCAAGTTTGAAGTGTTGTGTGAGAATGTTACCTCTATGGAAAGATGTTTAACTGAATTATTGGTTCATGATGACAAAAAGTAAAATGTCCATTCCTATGTATAGCTATAAAACTAGATATGAAGGTAATATATAATAGTTTGAAAACCAACTGCTATCACTAATCCTTGAATCTTGTGCACATTCATTTCTACCAGTTAATTTTTATAATGTCAAGAAACAAAGAAATTCAATAAAAATTATCTGATAAACAAAGAAGCAAACAGACCTTATTTCTGATTATTCTCTCTGAGAATGATCAAAAATTTTTCACATTAGTTAAAAATCAGAAAATTTTGATTGTCTGCACAGAACTCACCATCCATTCCACACCTTGAAGTGAGCAGTTCTGAATTTATAAACTTGTATGAAAAACTTTCCTAAGAGTTACTTCTTTTATTTACTTGCAAGCAGAAAGAGATGAGAGAAAGAGAATGGGGGGGCCAGGGCTGCCAAACCCTGCAAACAATCTCCTGATGCATGTGCCACTTTGTGTATCTGGCTGTAAGTGGATATTGGTAACCAAACTTGCATCCTTATACTTTGAAGCCAAATACCTTGACCACTGAGCCATCTCTCCAGCCGCAAGTTGCTTCTCTTATATGGGTATTTTGAGGAAGTAAATGAAATGAAATGTAAAGATAAAAAACATTTACAATATTTTCCCCATTTATTTTAGAGTTATTGTTTTTAATTAATATAATTATCTCCCAATTTTCATAATATCTCAGGAGTTTTGGTGAAATAACTGTGTATTTATTAAGTAAAAGGGATCACTAAACTATATCATTGAAAACTAAATATTTAGTAATTATATGAAATTTAATAATAAATTTTGAATTTATTAACTTCCAACTAGATATAATCCATCTAGCAAATTAATTCTAAGTTTTGATGTTTTCTTTGCTTAAAATGGTACTTTTGTGTTTTTGCAAACCAGTTTTTCATTCTTTAAAGCCCAACTCATAAATCTCTGTGGATATAGCACTTGTTGGCCTCAGAAGATCCTGGATCCATGGTCGCAGGATATTTATAGAATGGTAGATACTTACGTAAAGCCTAGATTCTTTATTAATGTGGATTTCCCTGAAATAGTGAAGTCTCAAGAAAAGGGACCTAAAATTTTCACATTAAGTCTAATAAAATTTGAGTTTCTGTCCTATGTTAGGCACAATTTATATGCCTTAAAATGAAGTGACCTTGGAAGACTTCCAGTTCTGTTGTCAACCAAAGGCATTCCCAGTGTTCTAGACACAGTTACTCACAAAAGCATTACCAACAGCAAGAGCAGCAAGGCATTTTATCACTCTGTATTACAAAGGTTGGTAGATCCCTCTCCAGTTTTCATCTTTTGAAATATTCTGTTTTGGAAATTACTTTTTAAGAAAATTCACCTTACATAACATTTTTATATAATACAATTGAATTCCGAATAAAACAAATGGCATACTTGAATGAGAGCCTTGTAAGAATTCTATTAGTATAGGAAAGGACTTCATGTCTCCTGCATTTGGGAAAATCTTTGATCAGACAGGTGACATTATTTAAATGTGCGCAGTGTTCTTTTTATTTATTTTATTTTATTCTTTTTTGATTTTGTATCTGGATTTTTCATTGGAGGAAAGTTATCCTCAAGTGATTTCTGATTAACAGAAAGTAGTTTGGGCACTCAAACTTGAATTCTTGTTTTAGTCTCCACATATTTATTGGCAAAATTCATAAGTAACATTGGTTAAAGAACAGAATCTTTATTTTTTAGTTACACTTATATGCTGTATAAACTGGAATTTATTTTGATCTGAATGTTTCACTCTGAACATAAATACATCTACATAAATATTGCCTGCTCAAATTACCCCCAGAGAATGATTGCACTTTTCATGCATACACTCCCTGTATACTGGACTTTAACCACACAGAAGAAGGTTCTAGGAAGGGGTAATGGACACATATAAAGCAAGTAGCCATGAGGTTTGCCTTAAGGACAATCAAAACTGGTTTCACCAGATGCAGGGCTGGATATCAATAAGGTAAAAATGGAGAACTATACACTGGGTGAGCAATAGTTTCTATCAGTGTACCAGTGGAAATTAGGATGTTTTCTTAAAGGAAGAGGAAAAGGGATTGTTGTACAAAATGAATGTTACATCTTCAGACTTCTGGGATTGAAGGTGACATTGATTTACAATCAAAAACAGAAAATCATAAAATGTGAACTGGTTAGCTCTTAGTGCATAGCCGTCTACTATATCTTTGATGTAACCCACTAATGTGGGCAAGTCCTCCTGGTCTTGGGCTTAAGGTTTTGTGAAATGAGATTCAAGAAGGAAACCTGTTTAATCATAACAGTAATTTCCATGCTCTGAAATATTTATCAAAATAAATGAAAGCTGGTGTCCTATGCCTTTAATCCCAGCATGAGGGAGGCAGAGGTAGGAGGATCACTGTGATTTCAAGGTTACACTGAGACTACATAGCGAATTCTAGGATAGCCTGGGCTACAGTGAGACCCTATCTGGAAAAACAAAACCAAAATAAAATAAAATAAATGCAATGCAGAACAATTGTCCTAATGTTTCAGATAGTGGATTATATTTATTTAAATTTTAGTTTTTGGGATTTAAAATCGTTTTTTTTTTAGAGCCAGGTTTGTTGTTGCATGCCTTTAATCTCAGCATTGGAAAGGCAGAGGTAGGAGGATTGCCATTCGAAGCTACCCTGAGACTACATAGTGAGTTCCATGTCAGCGTAGGCTAGAACAGGACTCTACCCCAAGAGAAAAAATATATATCTTGTAATTAACACACAGCTACTATAAAACTGATTATTCTCTCTTCTTCCTGAAAAACATGGCTCAGGAAAGAACAGCTTCCTTTTCTTTTTTTCTTTTTAGATTTGAATGGTAATTTACATATCGAAAATTATAGCTATTAGAGATGAATGACAAAATGATCATCCCTAAGCAGACACACCCATTTAATTACCATAAAGATAAATAAACAAGACTATCAGCAAACCAGGAAGCTGTCAACTAGTCTCCAGCCCCTAAAATAGCTCTAGTTGGGATTTTCATCTTGCTGTAATTAAATTTGTTTTCCTGAAATACTTAAGAATATAATTACATAGAACAAATCCTCTTGATTTTGACATCTTTTACTCATCTACCTATTATAGACCCATCCTCCTTGCTGTACTCCGTGTCAGTATTTAGTTCTCCAGAGCAATGAGACCCATGAGAGTGGCAATTAACCCCGGCTGGCTATACAGTCCAGTCCAGCCTGTGTGCAATTTCATTTTATAACCTTGTCTCACATGCTTTAACTTACTTACAAGACTTAGTGAAAACTGAAATAAAGTAGGAAATGTCTTATGTGGTAGGTACCCTTCACCCTCAATGTTTGATTATCATTTCATTTTTTAATATTTTTATTGTAATAAAATTATATATATATATATATATTAACAAAAAACAGGATCAGTATCATGTCATTAGAGAAAACCATTGAAACAAAAATGACATTCTCTCTTATGCATTAGATATCCCCCACCACGGCTCTCACATTCTTTCTGCCACCTCTTCTGCAAATTTCCCTGAGTCATGGTGGGTGGGCTTAAGGTTGGCATAATTATTAGGTTCTTAAAGTATCTGAATTTTTATTAAAATATTTTGGGCATCCTTGGTTTCTATCTCTCTTATCTTTCCATAGGATATCTGCTTTGCTTACCATTTTTAGATAACACAAATATTTCTCATTTGCTTAGTTTCACATAAGTCCTTTAAAATTTATTATCTCTTTTCCCATATTTATTGTCAATAATAGGATATATTTTAAGATCAAGTCTTATCATTACTCTCCTTCCTGTCCCCAACCCACTGGGGAACCCTCTTCAGTGGGATTGCTGAATCAGACCATGGGACAGGGGTTTATGTACATTATTAATTTTTGAATCATTTCCAAAGGATAAACTTATGTATTGTTGACTGAAATGTTCATTATCTATTTCATGAGATATAAAATTGGATATTAAAAGCACTAAAACTATCAGAAAGTATGCCAGTTTGTCTTGTCATGTTATAATGCACATATACATTTCTATAAAATTATTTTTTAAGTTGATCTAAATTTCATAGGGTATATCACAAATTTATATAAAACTCAGTATTAGTAAGAAAATAACCTATTTCAAATGAAATATTGTAAATATAAAAAATAGTAAGTTTTGCATTTATTTGTGGGTAGACTCAGCATAGTCACTTTAAAAATAATAACAAAATGAGTTAGTGGTAAAATTATAAGAAATATGGCTTTATTTCCCCTCTATTTTGGGGGAATCACAGTAATGCTTTCTAAGGAAATAAATATCATTCCCTTGCATTGAAAGATATGCAGCAGTGATGTATTATTTTCTCTGGTTAAGTGTCATTGAGGTATTTTTCTCCTCTGGAAGATAGAATGCTAAAATGATGTATTTCAGAGAGTATCTTAATTCCACCACAGGGTGCCTGGGGATTAAAGGTTAACTTGAAGAAATCAACTAGTCATAAGATTAATGGACTTATTGAGTAATAAAATGAAATAAGGTCCTCTTGCATCAACATTTTATAAATTATAGAAACTTTGAATTTTATGTACACATTTATTAACATAAATATTTATAGGTCACTTACACACATACTTGTATGGCATACTTCCAAATATTACAAATATTATACACACATACATATATATATATAGACATGCACATGTAATATGTAAATTAATAAATGCATATATTTGTCTACACACATGTTATGAAGAGCATTAACTGTTATTTTTTCTTTGGTTGCAGTGTTAGGGATCAAACGCAGGGTCTGACACATGGAATACAACTGTTTCACTACTGAGCCCTAGGAATGCTTTGCTATAATTGTACTTAATATATAACATGATTTCATAGATAAAGTTAACTCTATCTTAAAATTCTCATTTACTGGAGAGTACATGACGAGGAATTTTAAGGAATAAGTAGCTGGTCCCGAGAATATTCTACAAGGTACAGCACGGATGACAAAAATACATGTTATATAAAAACATTCAGAACAGAGGGATTGCTAGTTGAAATACGGAGAAAACATCAAATTCTGCCTTTGTTTACTATTATTTTACTTAAAATAATGTTTGCCTTTCATCTGTAAATGTTTCCTCAAAGTCTTTACTAAATATTCTCTCCCCATTTATATTTGGTGAGCTTGAAGTATGTTATCAAATGATGACAAAGACTTTGGAAAATTGTGTATATTACTGTTCAGTGTTGAAAATGCTTTCTCACACACCATATAATGAAAAAGTAAAGGTTCAAAATACCTTCTAGGCAAGGCATTTGTATCCTTTAACATATCCCAGTCATTTTCATTTCTAATCAAAGCTATGATCACCTTAACAGTATCAGAGAAAAACATAACTTGTAAAGATGATTCAGATTTTAACTATAAACCAACTTAAAATTAAATTGATTTATATTAAATCATTTTCATTATACAAAACATTGCTCGTGCCTAGTAAGATAATACAGATCCAAAAATAGATGGTATTGTTAACAACTTTAAAATGATTAGGGAAAGTTTCCAGAGGACAAGGCACATCAATAACCTCTATCCCTCTAGCTAAACTTTATAATGCCAGTTGGGATACAGAAAGGGAGAAGCATACTTTGGTTTTAGCATTATGGTTACCTTTTCATTCTTATTATTTCAGTGAAAAACTAATGATTAATTAGTACTACATATTTGTTAGTTTTCAATATATTATCCAAAAATGCAATTTAGTTGGGTAGACGGAAATTTTCTTGGTGAGCATAAATTCTTAAACTTAGAAAATATGTCCACATACATACATAAGGTTGCATATGAAGGATCTGCATTGTTCCACATTCCATCACATTTCATGTAATTGACCTATATGTTTCATCTCTGGTTAGAGTGTAGGTATATATTTTAACTTTAGCAAATAGAATATTTATTACTAACAATAATCATATTGTTAGTTTTCCCTGAACTTCTTAAATTACTTTAAGGACAACCATGTATTGACTGTTAGGCAGAGCTACTTTTACTTTGCACTGTACAGTAACAGTCTGAATGGTAGCATAAAGTGGTCAATTTTGACGCAGTATGAATTTCCATGACATTTACGAATACTATTCATCATGATGGGAACAATATTTTTGGTGCTTCTGCTCACACATGTGATTCTTTTTTGCCTGATGCTAAATCACAACATGCATTTATTTGGCTAGAGCAACAGCATTAGCATAATTATGATGTTCTAGATTGGAATTGTATGCATTATCATTATATATGCTCATGGAAAGGAAAACTTTTATGTATTTAGAATAGATAAAATTTTATCCTTTGTCTTTTTAAATAATAAACAAATAAAACATGCTGAATTGACTGTGGTTTTGAAGACTATGTGTGACCTAGATTAGGGTACCATCAGGAATCAAAACACTGGTTAAAGCTTTAATTATTTATAGGTGTACATATTTCCATTTCTAAATATATTTAGTTCATGAACAGTAGTAAATTACATCTTGTCTATATGTGGGATTTAATCATCATAGCTTCTCAAATGAAAAAGTTTAAATACAGATTAAAGAAGTAGAGAATGCATTATGCTATATTTCAATGAGTGTTGCATACCACAGCATGCAAGGCTAAACGTCCAAGGCTATAGGCTTGTAATGGCTCATGGCACTGCCAATAATGAATCTGTGGAGAGCTCTGTTATATATGTCCCAATTCTTTCATTTGTGCTATTCCCAATGCTGGGATGCCTAATTGTGTGAAATCAAGGCATGGATTATCCATTTACTGCCACTGTGACCCTGGGGAAATGAACATCAAGACATATAGATTATGCCCTTGTAATAACCTCTGAGCAAACGGTGTTTGTCTCTTGGTGAAAAAAAAAAGACTAGCCAAGTTTATTTTGAATTTCAAAACTATAATTTTTTCCAATATATTCTAACTGTATATTGACTGAAGATTTATAGCTAGATCATAAATTATTAAAATATATGAAATATTTTTGCTTTAAATTATATGGAAATATAAGTATTTAATTTTTTCCAAATGCATATATATTCTTATTTATAAATAACAAATAATAAATCTTAGAAATATTATCTATTAAGGATCTATGTTTGTATATGAAGAGCTTTTTCAATTATAAGAAAGCAAAAATATACACAAATTTAACAATATGAAATAAATCTATTGCTTAGCAATTTTACAATTCGACTAAATTGTGACTGCTTGTGAAAGTATGTTGTAAAGATTTTCATATGATGAGTATAATTAATGTAGTTTGTATATATTTGATAGTGACATCATCAGTATGCAATACTTCAGTTGCATTAGTAAAATTGACTGAAATTCAATATAGCCAATATAGGCTTCATTTTTATGTCACTTGTTTACAGTTTAGTCAACTGACTTGGGCAATAGAACAACTGAACAAAGAGATTTCAGAGACCCCTTTTAAGTATAATTTATTACTTAAGCTATGTATAATTTTTCTCATTAAAGTAGTAAGTATAATTCAATGTAATAAATTTAAACAATAGTCAAAGTCTCAGATTTCCACATCAGATATGCTAAAAGATGATTTGATGTATGGAAAGCTAAACTTTTCATATACATATGAGAAAATATCAAAACAAACTTGTAAGAAGTTTTATTTTTTGTGGAATGTGCAAATGCAATAACTAGAAAACATAAAAATAGTTACTTTCCAGCTAATGATTCTCTAGATGATAGACCAAATTTAGCGTTCATCACTGGATTTGATCTCCAACAACAACAAAGAAAGAACAACTCTATGTTTATGTAAAGTTTGTGTTAATATTCTTTATAAATATTATTCTCCTTCAAATGAGAAAGACAAATAAGAAATGCAGAATGTATTGAGGGGTGAATGTATAAGTGATGAACATAAGAAATATTGCTTCAAATTTTAACAGAATTAGACAATTAATAGGTTTAACAGAAAATATGCATTATATCCATTAATGTTTAGTTTTAAATATTAAAGACTTTAGATCAGCAAATTCTACCACCCAATGTCAAAACTCAAAACACTGATCTATATAAAAATTATTTTACCTTCAATGTTGGCCACTATTTACAGTTAACAAAACACTGACTACTGTTTTTAGTTAATTATACCCACTGTTGTAGTCAGCTCCTTGTGCGGGGTGAACATTCAAACCAGACACAGCTTAAAGGAGGAAGGGATTTATTTCAAATTTGCAGATCCAGGGGAAGTTCCTTCCAATGACACATGAAGCAGGCTCCCATTCATAAATCCAAACACACACAGAGAAAAACCACCCGACAACTAGCACCACAAGCAAGCACAGCCCAACAGCAAGCAACAGGGACCCAACCAGAGCTCGGACTACTCTGTATACCTTTCAGTTGGAAATCAGATCTCCCCCCTAAAACACTTTAGTGCTGGACCCCAGGATCAGCTCACAGTGACAACTCTTCTAGCTAGGCAACTGGACATCCAAGGTACAAGCATTAATGAAGCACCTGTGTCTACTGGGGGATAGATTAGGAGATAGTTGTGAGCTATGAGGGCCAGATTTATACTGTTTTGATTTAAAGGTGCTGTGTATATGCATCAAATTTACAAGAGGTCATTTGGTCTTGTGTTAGTCTTATTAGGTTGACAGATCTAGAAGTCTTAGGTTTGGGAGCATCTCTGAGGGAGTTTGCAGATTGATTTAATAGAAGAGGTAAAGATACACTCGAAGTGTGGTTGGAAACATTCTATGTGCTGGAGTCCAGGACTGAAGAAAAAAGAGAGTGAGCAACGTTTCTTTCTCTCTGCCTCCTGACTGTGAAGAAGCAATGTGACCAGGAGCCTCACACCCTTGCTGTCATGACTTCTTCACCATAATTGGTGTGATGGTTAGGAATTGTTGTAAAATTGACCTTCTTAGTAACTGTGGAAGGGTTACTGAGGTTATTTCTAGGAAGATAGCCCTTTCAGTAGAGGGCAGTATGTAAGAAGACTCGGGAAAGCTAGAAACAGGTATCCCTTCCTGTGAGGGCAGTACAGGAAGTAAATTCCAGAGACAAGTCTGAGAAAGGGTTGCAAGACCCCACCTTAAGGCAATACAGGGAGAGAAAATCCCTTTTCCTTAAGCTTTTTTGTTGTTGTGTATATGGTGTATGGGATTTTTCTCTCTCTTTGAACCTATGAAAAGGAACCAGTCTCTTTTCCCATTGTGAACTTTCTCTGGATCTATAGCTTTGATGAACCCTTTCCTCCAATAGCTGTGCCTTGTTTGGAGATGCATCTGAACACATGTGGCTGAATATTACAGTATTGGTACCAGAGGGGTGGGGTGATACTGCTAACATGAATCTGACCATATTGATTGTCATCTTTTGGAACTTGTGTACTGGAGGAAGGGACATGGACCTGATTCTTGCAAATGAAGATGCCTTCCAGAGTGGTAAACCAAGTTTTATGTACTATTCAGGTGAGAGTTTGAAAATGCTAAGTGTAGTAAGAATTGCATTTGGAGTCTTGACTTATGAACTATCTAAGGTTTATTTCATCTCTAAATTAACAACATGGAACATAATGACACAGAACATTCACACTGCCAAAGATAGCATTAGGCACAGCAAAAACAGATTGAACCAATACAAGATTTAAGACATTCAGTGCAAACATAGAACTCTACCTCCAAGTTCCATAATTATAACCAGTAACAAGTCTCCTGGAGTTCCAATTGTTCCCCTCTAGCTAGGTACTCACAGTCCAGAAAAATTTTATCTGGTGCTGGCATCTCTCCTTGGCAGCAAACCCACAGTCCTGGCTCTTCACGGGGTCTACACTGCAACCCATGCTTCATCCCCATGGTTTCATCAGGCTTTCCACACGGACAATTCAAAACAACTGCTTTACACTGTGGACGGCCATTTTCAAAAACAAAACAGTGTTGCAAATCCAATGACCCTCTCTTCCTGCATTTATTATATTCCATAATACCTATTCGTTGACTCAGGCTTGCAGACTGCTATTGTAGGACTGACCTGAGCTAATGCAATACATTCTTTATTATTATTATTATTATTATTATTATTATTATTATTATTTACTATGAATCATTCTGTTGGTTCTGTTCCTCTAGATTAATAAAATTGACTAACTTTGACTTGCAAGACAAAACAAACTCTTCCTCCCTTAAATTGTTTTTCTCATATATTTTATAACATTTATGATAAAAGTAGCTAATATCCCAGCCACATTAAAGACCAAATTCAGCTGGGCAGGGTGGCACATGCCTTTAATCCCAGCACTCAGGAGGCAGAGGTAGGAGGATTGCCATGATTTCAAGGCCACCCAGAGACTACATAGTGAATTCCAGGTCAGCCTGAACTAGAGCAAGACCCTACCTTGAAAAACAAACAAACAAAAATAAATAAATAAATAAATAAATAAATAAATAAAGACCAACTTCACTGGGCAAAGATCATAAAATTTTTTAAAAGCTTGTGACTGCATAGATGACAAAAGATGATACTTACAATTGCCTGTTTCACCTAAGCTATGAACATGCATGTCAGGTAAATGAAAGGTTTTGTAATCTGATAAAGAAGACAATTAATACATAGTAATTTAAAATCATAATGAAAAGCTATAAAAAGTAGCCTGTGAACAATGAATGAATATTCACATGATTAAAGCAATGTATTCATTCATTTTCATAAAGGTCTATTTTAAGGTATATTAACTTAATGATTTAATATTGAGGTGCTGGGAGTTGAGCTCAGGGCCTGTGTGTATGCAAGATATGGACTCCAAGGTTAAGATAATTTAATAACAAAAATCATGAATTATATATAATGTTAACATCATAAGGAAATAATTCCTATCCTTGGTGAAGAATCCCTTAGTGTGCCATTGAAAGACTGAAGTATGAAATCCATATTTACGATTTCTAGTCAGCTTTGCTGTGGTTTTGTTTGGAATTCTGTCATTCATACTTCTTACCTGGTTAATTCTTAAGGTGCAAATTTATTTAAAGAGGAACATCCCTGGGATTTTTAATTTCAAAAACAGTCAAAGACAACAACAACTATAACAAAAACCTTATATGATGAAAAACTATTTACTTTATGACTCATCTGTTAGGTCCCATACTATTTGTCTATATTCCTCCAAACCACCACCCACATCCTTTCTTTAGCTCCCATTTCCTTTTTCCTCTATGTATTTATCCACCTTCATATTCATATCCCTTTGTCTTCTATTCTGCTAACATACCACATTTAACCTTGTTATTTTGGAACCTAAAATTAGGTTTTCTATCTATTTGATTATATGTTTTTCTTTGTCTCTAAAGTAAGTTTTCTCTTACACCGACTAGCAGTAATTTCCCTTTGTGTATTATTTCCTGACATACAAGCCTTGATGTCAACTGCTGGGTTGATTTTTTCCTCTTCTTTACTATGGTGACTACAAGGACCCAATCAAGTGTGGGTCAAATAATTGTGCAATTCAATCTGAGTAGGAGCCCAGAACAATCACACAATAGCTCTTTATTTGAGGCCAGCAAAAACAGCTTTGAAACAAATCTGAAATTTGCTAATTATGGTTTAAACCTTGTTCTTAATTTAAGTTGTATGACTTTGAAGTCAGAGTTCACCTTCAACTTAGTAGCTGAAAAATTCTCATTGTTATATATTTTTAAAAAGAAATGTATCAGACTCAAAATTAAAATCATGATTGATAGAGTGCTGGCAAGATTTCATTTCTAATTCTTCTAGGACTTAACTCCATTATAATAATTCTAATCAGAATAGTTATGAAAACTGAAATACATTCTCCACAGTTCACAAGATGGCTCATTTGTAATCCCTGTCAAAATATTATTTTAAGTATTGTTCTGAATAATTAATTTAACATTAACAAGCAATGGTCATGTATTATGTATTTATAAATACAGGACCTCTTTCTATTTCTTACAACCCAGCCTTTCATAATGCAAAGGAGTGAAGGTGACCAGATTATACCTGAGCTAATTTTCTTCCCAGAGTCCCAAAACCCTTTTTGAATTCTATTCTAAACTCACATCATAAAGTTGGATAAGAAGTTTCTTCTTGCTATTAACTAGAGAAAAAAAAAAACTATGACAGTTGAAATAAGTGATATAGAGTCCTGCTGATGAAATTGAAGTTATTAACAGAATGAATACACTTCAGCAGACTACGTCACATGGGCCTTCATGAAGGAATCATGCATCTAGACTTTAAAACATAGCTCCTAGTACTTCAGTAGTTGTCTGTACATGGCTACGTTTTACACATCCTTTCTCTTTTGATAGGTTTTCAGAACCTGATGTGCCTCTGAAAAAAAAATCTAGATTAGTTATGTAGTTGGCTTAAGTCATGAAATCTGCTTGCCTGGTATAGGTTTTTTTTGCAAGTGGTATAGGTTTGGACTCATTCCTGACAAATCACTATCTGGGAGTGCAGATAAATAGGTGAGTTCAAATGCTGGGAGGTATTTTTTAATGCAAGTGAGTTGTTGAGGGATGTATTTTATTAATGATCATGAGCAATTTGGTGGATTCCATCAAAAAAGACACTTGACAAATAAAAATGGGTCCATGTGCTAAAAAGAAAATGCAGAAAAATTATGTCATTTTGCAATAAAGAAGAGAGATTATGGTTTATTGTTGGGCCATTTAAAAACTATTTCATCTACATTTTGGTTTACCACAAGCTTTTTACTAGGAAAGCTAAG